>JADDOH010008246.1:0-17274 GCA_016648135.1 Agrypnia vestita
TATATAATGTTTTTTTTTTAATATTAGCTAATGATAAACAATGTATCATTAACTAAATAAACATATATAAATAAATCTAGCAAAATATTTTGAAGTATTAAAATCTGAATAATATATTACTCATTGTAATA
Organism: Agrypnia vestita; assembly: GCA_016648135.1. Taxonomy (NCBI): domain Eukaryota; kingdom Metazoa; phylum Arthropoda; class Insecta; order Trichoptera; family Phryganeidae; genus Agrypnia; species Agrypnia vestita. The sequence goes on from JADDOH010008246.1 coordinate 132, forward strand.
GGAATATAACGAGATATATATTTTATTTTGTTTTGGTTGTTTAAAATAAATGCTGAGGAAAAAGTTACGCTTCTTGATCTCACTGCACGCCCCTGCTGTTTAGAGAAATTTCTTGAATATTTAAACCGAATCATTTGAATTTTACCAGGTGTACCTTATCAATTATTCAACATGTGTGTATTACGATGTTTACGTTAGTGATTTTGAAAATGATCATTTTGCATGATGGTATTACTAACTTAATATTTGTCATACTTGTCAACTCAACAACTGAGTCAATTAATGCAAATGTCAACTTAATAACATAGTTAACTAATGACCATTAAGCAATACTTCTTAGCAAATCAAAATTATTTAGATTCCACTTATATATTGACAGTTTAACGACATGAAAGCAACCCACAAAAATTGATTTATATGTATTCAAGAGGCATCTAAGTAAAGTTTTTTCCCATACACACTTTTTAGATGTTTATTATTCTGTCAAAATATATATCAACTTTAATTTCCACTGCAACTTATATAATAAATTATTATTATACTATTTTTCATCCATACTTGTAGGTAAGTTTACTATTATTCTGTATTTTATTGTTAATACAAATACATGCCGCATAAATTCAAATAAATAAATTGAATAAATTTTTTTTGCACATTGTTAACATTTTTTTTTAATAGGGGTAATTTTTCAGTAGGGGTAGGCAGAGAGGATTGATTCTTCTATATTGGCACACCACTTTTGCTTCGGCTACATTCATCTTCAAATGCAAACTCTACGGTTATTGAAGCTTTTCGCAGGGCCATCTTCCAATATTTGTAGTATTTGACAATGCCAGGTCTTTCGCGGATGCCCTCTATTCCTGTTGCCTTCAACACTCGCCCCATATATTTTCTTACACGTTCCACGTGACCAAACCATCTCAGCACTCCTTTCTTTATTCCGTCTACCACACAGCCAGCATTACATTCACTTCAAAATACTGATTAACTGATTAATTTAATTTTTTTTTTTTATTTATTATTATTATTTTTTTTTTTACATCTCAGACCCACAAAACATCACATTGATATTTGTCTGTAGGTGCATCAATACATATATGTAAATAAATTGTATTTACCAGAAATACATTCATATTAATTAATTACAATAAATCTTATAAACTCAAATACAAATCTACAATACTATACAACAAATACAAGAAAAAATACAAATATTACCAAAATCAAAATAAGTCTCTTTTATTTAATAACATATTCATTAATTCTGTATTTTGCCCTTTTTTATTAATATCCATTTTGACACGACATGGGATTTTATTAAATATTTTTGGTATGACATATTTTAATGTTCTTTGTCCATATTTATTTATGACCTTCGGTATTCGTAGTCCTTCTTTAACCGTAAATCTGGTACTATGTTTTTAAAATATATAATTCCGTATTCCGTATTTTTATGTTTATAAAAGGTACAATTGCATGAGATAAATATAAAGATCCGTGATTTATTTTTTAATATTTGTCAATGAAATTCATTCGATCAAGGCAGTTTGGCTAACCAGTAAAAACCTACGTTTGCTTGAAAACTAGCCTTGCTACGCCCGCGTTTAGAGATATTTTTCCGTGGCAATAAAATGTTGTTGAAAACAGCAGGGAAAGCTCATGGAGGTACTCATTTTGAAAAACGACTTCAATAAAAGTTGGGCGGCAGAAAATCGATGAGCACCCATTAAGAAGCGACGGCTGCTGGAGCCGTTCTTCTGCAGATCCATCATCATCACTTTAGAAAGTACTTCTTCAAGAATTATCTGATTGGAAGCGACCAAACTGATCTATACTCGACATTATTTTAATACGAAATTGTCTTCTAAATACTTCTATACGCGTAGCTAGAAGTATGTACTTCAATAAAAAATCAATTCCATAAATTATAAGAAAAATCTTTAAAATAATAAGTAATCAAAATCAAAACTCTTTAAAGTACCCGTTGTTCTCAAAAATACATATATAGGATGTTTTAATATTATTACTATATATGATACCTTACTAACTAAACTAACTTACCATCACGCCGTTTCCCCTAACCTAACCTGTACGGCATGAGGATAAATACCTAAGAAAATTTTAAGGACTACGTATCTAGATTAAAATAATGTTATTCAAGTATATTATTATTATACCTCCCTGACGATGGAAAGGTATTTCCGAAAATGTAGGTGCAATTAATCAAATAATATAAGTAGATTTATACAAATAATAAAATGAATATTTTTTTTTAAATGTCAATCTACAATGTTGCTGATCAATTGGAAAAAAAACATAAAAATTATATAATTGGCCGAGGGTTTATTAGAAAAATAATTTTATGGCAATAAAGTTTTAATAAAGGTGTTTTATAATATAAGTACAAAACAAGCGCATTGTATTTTATATCACCATTAGGTCGAGCAGGTTCGGAAACATAAAAAGCTACAGGGTGTCTACAAATCCTACTCTAGGAAACCAACCAAATGGAGATATATACCGGAGGATCCAGATTAAGTGAAAAGATTCCAGCGCTTAGTACCGGGTGGTCCAAGTGATTTTGCTGTAATGTTACTTTATATGACTTGGTCACGATCGTGCAGATATACTCCGTTGTCTTCTGCAATTATTTTATTTCTTTTTACTTTCAACTAGCTGCAAACATTTGCTAAGCCCTAGTATATATTGATAGCATCTTCATGTAGCAACACGGTTCAGGTTTGGTGGCCCAGGGTTAAAGCCCCATCTCCGGCCATTGAATTTAATTCTTTTAGCCGTGAATTCGAATGAAATTACGGACGTAACACGAAGTTACGGGAACAGACAGACAGACAGAAGGACGGACGGACATACAACGAAATTATTATGTTGGATTATTGTGATCGAAATTGTTATATTAGTGCAAAAACATTCTAATTGAAATATTTTTAATCTAATTTATAATTTACTTTGTTTTAAACCACAAAAATGTTTAGAAAAATACTGTTTTCTTCATCAGGGTGATAATAGACGGATCGCAAGTATAAAATTATCATCGTTTGTTTAAAAAAAATTTTGGGAAAATCCCAATTATAATGATTGTGTTGTCTGTCTTTCCATCCGTCCATCCGTCCGTCCGTCTGTCTGTCTTCAAAACTTCGTGTAACGTCCGTAACTTCTTTATTGTATTTTTTTCAATTTTTTTTATGAAGTAAATAAATACTTATTCCTTTGGAACCGATATGTAAAATTACCATCCATCAGCTAGTAATGGCATTAATTTACAAACTTATTGTAAAAGTAATGTAAAATAGCATGATGAAAGATAATGGCAAATTAATTAATAATCTTAAATTTAGAGCCCTTGTAGTTTTGTTGATTTGCTTAATCTATAGTTTTTTTGGTAATCATTTGAAATAAATGATTATTTTTACTTATTTGTAGATAATAATACCAAATTACTATTCACCCATTTTTTTATTGAACTAACTAACCAACCATCACGCCGTTTTCCTGCAGGAGTAAGCAGAGAGGATTTAACGCCACACTCTTCTATCCTGGCACACCACTTTTGCTTCGGCCACATTCATACATCTTCTCATACACGTTCTAAGGTTGTTGCGGCTTTTAACAGAGCCATCCTCAAATACTTGTAGTACCTGATCGTGCCAGGTCTTTCGCGGACGCTCTCTATTCCTGTTGCCTTCAACATTCGCCTCATATATTTTCTTAACCGTCCTTTCCTCGTTCATACTTTCCACATGACCAAACCATCTCAGCACTCCTTTCTTTATTCTATCTACCACACTACAGCCAGCATTGCATTCACTTCTAATTTGTTCATTCCTCACTCTATCGACCAAAGATTTTCACACAAGCGTCTTAGTGACCGCATTTCCACCACATTCAGTCTACTTTCATTCCTCTTTTGCCAATTCCAGGCTTCACTTCCATACAAAAGGGTTGGCACTAGAACGCCATTATGTACCGCTAGTCTTGCTTCTTTTGACAGATTTTTATTGGCCATAATTGCATTTAGTGCACCATTAACTTTTATTTTCAATTAGATGATTCAACTCTGTAATATAATGTGAGGAGCCCTTAAACATTATTATATATCAAATTATTGTTGGCTCTTAAGACCGGTGGTTTGATTAATGGTTATGGTTATGGTTATGCAAAAAGTACAGATTTTTACCTAAAATCGGTTGCTTGATTGGTGGAAATCGTAAAAATGTATACATTTTTTCAACTATAATCATCACTTCTGATCAAACAACTGGCTCTTAAGTTCTGGACATAAATATAAACACATAGTAGAAAGAGTTACAATATTAATAATTTATTAATCAAAAATTTTAATTAGTCTCGTACATAATATTGTCACGAGACTCTAAAAACAACGGAACTAGACATTATCTTTTTAACCGATCCTTTTTCTTACACCGCTACATGTGCTGACATTTTTCTAAATGTTACAATAAAGAAAACAAATAAAATTTAATTTTAATAAATAAGTATAAATCATTAATTAACATAAATTATAGAAGTCTGTGATGAATCACCTGTTTCTATAGATTTTTTTTTTATTATTTTTTATTTTGAACTCTAAGATGATTTAAATGCTACGTGGGAAAAAATTGAGCTAAACCCACCTGGCGGAGTATTGGGGCTACAAAAATTTGGGAATGATGAAACGCTAGTATTGGGAGGGAGTTAGTAGCGATTGATCGGATATAGGTTACGGGCAGTTACTATTCAATTCTTATAAATCATATTAATCTTGTGGTAAAGCCGCGTTTGGTACAAATGGTTGACGATCGATGCGGTCCGAGCGGTCCACATGTGCTTCCCATAAAAAAATGCTGAACATGGTTTTCAGAGATTTAGGTCGCGGTTATTGCAGTTTAAGCCGTTAAAAAACCGATTAACGTCTACTCTAAGGTGACGATGATATTGACAGTTCCACGAGGTTTCTGAATTATGGACTTTTTTGCTGTGGTTTTGAAACCGCTTAAATGTCATTAATCGTGGTCTCGAGTGGATTCCCGGGCAACAGAGATGCATAGATATAAGCGAAAGTAAGGAAGGCAGGTCTAATCGGGGGATCGCGAGAGGAAAACGCCCATAAATAATTTATAGGAATTGGCCGTGAAGCACGGATAAAACGTACACGATGTACCAGAGGGGTGACCTTAACTGAGCGGATAATGATTCATTTTCGTTTCGCGGGAGTCGAATAACGTAGGCGGGTAGAAAAGTTAACTATAATTCTATTATATTTATCTGAAGACTAACGCTCTTCAGGCTTTTACAACAGATAGGTAATTGTGCAATGACGGTATATACAGTTAGGAAAGAGATAACGATAACGTGTTAGCATATTAATGGCACGACAAGAAAAGAATATACTCGAATATAGATTCAATATATTTACTATGTAATCATTACAAACCTGTCCGACGTTAGCGTAGTTTCAACAGGACGGGTAACGTGTATACGATTGGCTATTCTAGCTCAGATTTCGCCGGGTTTGGTAGTAATAACCACAAAACATAATTGAACAAGTGTATCCAGATAAGAATATTGTAAATAAAATAATATGAATTTGCGGCCCATATACACATGTAATAAAAGGATAAAGCGTATGGGGGATCTTATAGATGGATGGATAAATGAAACAAATATATATAGGAGTAAATGCAAGTAAAAAGCAAGCATATAAGTACCAAAAACATAGGAGAACATAGTGTGATAGAGATTCGAAGACGGGAGGAACAATAATGTGAAGTGGAACGAATATAGCAAGAGCATGTAATAATGATAAACGTACAAATACAGACAACTACTTGAGACCGATTCGACAGATACTAGCAATCTTTCAACACGCCTCTAAGAACATGGTGAGTGGTATATAGTTATCAGCGGAGGCGTCCAGTACCTTGGCAATAAATAAGCACTGAATTAATCCGACGCCTTGCTTGCGGCACTGGAGGTTTATTTACTTATTTGTTTTATTTTTTTCATTTATTGGGTTTCTTACAGACATATAATTAATCAATCTTTGAAGAAAAGACAATAATTGATGTACAGAGTTTTGGGCCAATTACGCGAAAACACATACATACAATCGATAAAAGAATAAGAAAACATGTCCAATAGTGGGGTTGTGTGAGTGTGTATTTGTGTGTTTATTTATTTATTTATTTATTTTGTTTTGGGAAAAATTAAAAGCAAAACGATCTTAAAAATTTTCCACTGAATTTAAAAATTTACTTTAACTTACATTAATAGTTTATTGTGTTATAGCGAATAGTACTCTTCCAGTATTATATTGTTCGAGAATATTCACTGTCTATGTAACATAGTTATTTTGTGGATCAATCTTACTGCCAATAAAAATAATAATAAATGGTTACAAATTATGTTTAAATTCCGCAACGGAGGGAACTAATACGTCCCTGTGCGCGGAGAGCCGCGGGCATAAGACAGGATTCATTGGATGATCCACGAGAAAAGATCGCCCAAAATTAATTTAAAATTAGTTATAGTACCTTTGAACGATTGTTTTATCTAGGTATGCAGTGTGTACATGTTGAGTGTAGGGAAATTGATACAATGATATAGCAGCCAAGGATCGTTAAATTTCCGATAAAGACGAGTGAAAATACGAGGGAACGGGACATGATAATGGTAGATAATGAAGAAACATCAACTATGATTAGGGGAGTACCCGATAGATTGTAGTTACGGTTGATCAAACGACAATATGGACTGAACTTAGAAATTAAATATTAAAAATTAATTATCGCGCTTGTGAAGCGAGTTCAAATCGTCCGAAGCCACTGAGTCCGTCCCAAAACAGGCACAGGGACGGAGACAGAGACGGCAACAGGAGGTGGGATCAACTGACATATCCGAGAGGAGATATGGTTTTTTTTGCCAAATTGAATCTTAGGAACAAAGATTTAGGTTTCAAGGGAAGTAGAATATTGAAAATCCTGGAAACACACGACTTAGGACCTTTTCCCGCTAGGGGGGTTTTAAAATGTCAAGACACAGGAGAATTCAGGCAGTTGGTGTGAACGTCTACGGGAGTGTGAAATCCGCGTCGGTTGTTTTTTTGAGTGAAAGTTACCGTCGACTTAGAGTGTCCCAGTGGTTATAGTGAAAATTATAGTTTAATTTCAAGTGAAAGTTGTGTACGGGTAAATATACTCTTCGACATTGTTTATTGCTCACGTTAAAAGAAAAGGGGGGTACGGGTTTGGTTTTATTTTATAAAGGGTAATTAATTTGGCATATTAGAACTTCGGAAATCACTATGTTCTATAAAGTTAATTATTTTTGTCGTCTTACTAGGTTCACAGAATAATATTCGCAGAATTTCAGGAAACGGTAGAGTTCAAATTTAGTTAATTTTCGTTTTACTAAGTATAGTATTGGCGGATCTCTGGAAACTAGCTGTGCGTTATAAAGATACCTATTTTATGCTAAACACGCGGGAAATTGTTAATAAGTCTTATAAAAATACCTATCTTATGCTAAATACGCGAGGTCCTGTTAAAAGGGTTTTAACTCAGAGTACGGGTTTGATTTTATTTTATAAAGGTAATTAATCTGGCATATCGGAACTTCGGAAATCACTATGTTCTATAAAGTTAATTATTTTTGTCGTCTTACTAGGTTCACAGAATAATATTCGCAGAATTTCAGGAAACGGTAGAGTTCAAATTTAGTTAAATTTTCGTTTTACTAAGTACAGTATTGGCGGATCTCTGGAAACTAGCTGTGCGTTATAAAGATACCTATTTTATGCTAATCACGCGGGAAGCTGTTAAAAGATAAAGGAGTTGTTACTAACAGATTCGATTTTAAATAAGTCTTATAAAATACCTATCTTTGCTAAATACGCGAGGTCTCATTTAAATTTTTACATTTGTAAGGCATATAATATTTCGTTATATGAAATGTTTCGATTAGACCGGGTTTATTTTAGTTATTGAAAGAATATTTAGTTATTTTAATAATCTTTTGTTTATGTTTAATATTAAGAGTCCGTTAAAATTATAGCGAATAAATTCAGGGATTAAAAAATACGTCATGATTTAGCCTATAATAATCTAGATTTTCATTTCGTTTAAAATTATGGAGATCGGGGTTTATTTACAATTTCACAGATGTATAAATTCCATTATTCTAGAAAATTATATAAAATAATTTCGTGAGAATCGGGGCTTATTTACAATTTTACAGATGTATAAGATTTCATTATTCTAAAAAATTATATAAAATAATCTCGTGAGGGTCGGGGTTTATTTACGGTTTTACAGATGTACAAGTTTCACTATTTTATAAAGTAAATAAAATTGCTTTCGTTCGGCCCGGGTTATCTTATATTATATAGAAAAACATAGATCTCGCGCTATCAAAACATATAAAAATGTTTCGGCCGGGATTGTTTTGCGCGTTGGGGAAAGTCTATAAGGTAAAAATATGTTTAATTTGGTTCGGGTTATTTTATATTTTATGAAAAATATTTGCCTCGCGGACTTAAACTATGAAAAAAATGTTTCAATTAGTTCTGGTTATACTTTAGGAGTGATGTAAACTTCGCGGTTGTAATCCTATATAAAAATCACGTTAGTATAATTTGGGTTACTTTGTATTGTACGAAAACGTAAATCTCGCGTATAAAAACGAGTATAAAAAAAAACGTACATCATGTATTCAAACATATAAAAACTTCTAGTACATTGTTTCGATAGACCGGGGTTGTATTATACTTATAAAGATGTTGTAGGGCCTCGTTATATTGAAAATATATAAAAACCGCCTGGGGCCGGGTCCTCTTATTTATAAACTATATAAGATTTCGTTACATTTAGTTATATAAAATGCTTTCGTTCGAGAATTCGCGTTTCATTTTAAGCATATATAAATATAGGGTCCCGTTTCTAAACAATGTTAGTGTTTCGTTTAGAATTCGCGCCTTCATTTAATAAATATGAAACATAGATTTCGGTTAGAACTATTTTAAAATGTTTCGTTTAGAAATTCGCGTCTTGTATTATAAATGTGAAACTTATAATATTCGTTTTGAGCTAAAACGTATGAACATAGAAACACTACAGTTTTGACCGCTATTTTGTTTACTATGCCTAGGACATTCTTGCGGTGTATTAGACTTGATGGTAAAATTTAAACTCTTACTCTGTTTAAAATATACGTAGTGTCTCCGCCTAGATTGGCTTCACGATATACTTTATGAAATTTGTAAGTTCCGCTGTCCTAAAATTATATAAAATTACCTTCGTTTAGATCGGGTTATATCATATTCCTCGTGGAACGCGTAAACCTCGTTGTCCTGAAACTAAATAAGGATGTTTCATCTAGACCGGGTTCATTTTACATTTTAGGAAGAATATAAATCCCGCGTCTTTCACTACATAAAATGGATTCGGTAAGACTGGGGTTGTTTATACTTGTAGAAATTACAGAATCCCGTTATTTTTTAAACTATATTAAAATGATAAACTATTAAAATGATTTAAACTATATTAAAATTTGCCGGAGAGTAGATATCAAATATTCGAGATGATAATCAATTTATATTAAGAATAATATTAAGAATAAAAACTAAATCGGCGGACCCTAAAAGTAATATGTATTGACCTTATCAAGATGTAGACTAGTGGGGTTTTATTATAGAAACAATTAACTGTTCTGTGGCGCCTACTTATTCGCGGTATCCTCGATAAATGATAAAAACATGTGGACAAGTGGTCGCTTCGCGGGTTTGTTAAAACTTATAAATGCATGGAATCCTAGATTCAAAGCTTAATCCCGGTATTTCGGATAAATATAAGAATATGTAACATCGGAAAATAACGGGTAACGGTTTTATGGAAAATATCGGTGCGTATGATCATTAGAGTATGATCATTAGGATTAGAGTTTAGTTTCGATGACCCGGGTAAGTACGGATGCGTAAGACGGAAATAAGGACTATGTTACAGTATTATTAAGATATATGAATACTTACAATTGTCGAGCTAGAGTCTAATTCCGGTATCTCGAGGAATATAAATTTAAAGAAAAGAAAATAATGTCTAGTTTCGGTTTGATTAAAGTATATACACCGTATAGTTGCAGAGGCTGGATACTAAGCCCCAGCTACGGAAACTTATAAGCGCGTAATGGCAGGATCAAAGGTTAGGTCGCGAACTATAGTTAATTAGGGGCCTGTGAATCGTATGCGCGTGCAAGGCAAGTGTCCGCAATCCTTAGGTATAAAGTGAGGTACATGAAGTGAAACTACGATGCACTGGACTGGATATAACCGGCGGCAGATGGGTAAGTCATGTCATCCTCTTTCCGTTTTGAGATTATAACGATATATAAAGGTGGCGCACGATTAAGAAGAATGGTCTCGGGTTCGACACCCCAGACAGAGACGGAAGAAGCGCCGACAGTGAAAGCTAACCCCTGTACCGTAAACTTTACATATGTTTATTCACAGGTGTTTGCATGTTGAATCCGTACTGACCATAATAGGGGCGAATTAATTTGCCAAATTAACCCTTCTCTGCATGTGTGTGAACTTCCAGGGATCGGGCGGCTCGTGTGCTCGACGCCGAACTTATTTACTTACTTCTATTTATTTATTTAATTGATTGAGTGATTGAATAATTAATTAATTAATTAGGTATTTATTTGTCTATTCATATATATATATTTATTTATTTGTTAATTTATTTATTTTTCATTAAGTCATTCATTCATTTATTTATTCATCTATTTATAAATTATTTATTTATCTATTTATTTATTTAATTGATTGATTGATTGATAAGTTAATTAATTATATATTTATTTATTCATTTATTTGTTTGATTGACTGATTTATTAATTAATTAATAATATATTTATTTATTTATTCATTTGTTTAATTACTTATTAATTTATTAATTGATTAATTTTAATTAATTTATTAATTTATTTATCAATTTATTTATTTATATATTTATTTATTTACGTACTCATACGTCTGTGCACCGTCGGGGGGGGGGGGGATAGTCAGATCAGCATCGTCAACGCCATCATCACCGAATGCCGTGTCCCAACTATATACCACGCGCCAAATTACATCACCGTCACTGAACGCCGCGTTCCGATTACACACTACTCGCTATGTTACGTCGTCGCCACCGATCGCCGCGTTCCAGTTGTATACCGTCAGGAGGCGTTTCGATAGCATCATCATCATCATCATCATTAGCGGTGTCCCAGTTATATATAGTCAGGAAGCGTTTCGATAGCATCATCATCATCATCATCATTAGCGGTGTCCCAGTTATATATATACTCAGGAAGCGTTTCGATAGTATCATCATCATCATCATCATTAGCAGTGTCCCAGTACACCATTTCGAGAAAATACACCGACATCCCTGGCCAGGGGCTAGGCATATCCCTACTGTACAGATCCACCTTTCCATCTACTAATACGAGGGGTCATGGCCTCGTGAAACCACATGGCAACCAACCATTACAATTATTTATTTATGTATTGTATATGTATGTATATTATATTTTATTAGTATGTATCTATTCGTACGTAGTGTATGAGGGGGCTCTTCACGGGTGGCACAACACCCGTGCGGATGTCTTCCCTCGTCTGGAATGGATTGAACGTATTGATGCAAACCAGATTATAATAAGTACTACCTGGGAGGGTGGTTGCAGTCACTGTAGTGTCGCGAATGGCCAATGGGCTGCAGTTGCTCACAGGCGAGGGTTGGGGAGCCTAGGAAACTCCCCCTCCCCACTCGCATATTTTTGACTTGACAGGTGGCCCGGGACCATCTTTACAGTAGCTTCAGTATATATACCGTAGTTTAACTTAGTTTAACCTGGAGGAGTTGGAATTCGGGGGGCAAACTGGCTCTGAGCCCGGACGCCAGACACTGACGCGAGGGATGGTGCGGTACTTTGCACAGAAGAGGCCCAACATGAAAAGGCGCATCCAGGCTCAGGTCAACGTATCCGGAACTCGTGTCGGGAGAAGGAAGATGGGATCAGTCACCGATGAGCCTTTGGGTATGGAGGGGCCGAATTTAAAGCAAACACATTTTTCGCGTACACATACATTTATACATACCTCCCACACCCCCTTTATCCATTAGAACCCACCGTACCACTAGAATGAGACATAGGGCCAGATACAGGTGACGGAACTTAGGCCGGCTAGTAAATAAACGTAACAATGTAATTGATATAAGAATAATGAAGAGTAAATATAAAGGATCGTAAGGAATAAGCACAGCAAGATAACGGTGGAAGATAAAAATATCAACCAGCAAGGGTGTCGAAGACGGAATCACCCATAGGAGCGGTTACGAAGGACTTGAGGGCTTTCAGGCTTTTCTATATACTCTAAATGTGCATGCGCATGTGATAACGGCACGTTACTAACCTTTTCAGTGGATGGCGGTCGATCCCATACAGGTAGGACTATGGGGATCGAGCGGAGAGGGCGTGGGAGCAGAGGATCGCGCACTCTGGAAGCGCAGCTACACCAGATGCAGTGGTTTAAGTCCGTAAGAATGATAGGTAAATAATATAGGGCCACGGAACATAGTATGTTTAGCAGTTGCACCGTAGGGCTTAATTGACGTGCTAGGTAGTTTTGTTTGCGTTTTCCATGAACATTCACGAACTTCATACCCCAGTATTTAATTTAAGTAAAGCTTGCGTTAGGGTTACCACTAAACCAATTCATCCCCTATAGTTCGAAACAAAAAATTACACAACGTGAACTGGGGAGGTCTTGAATAAAGCGAGGGTATTTGGAAATACTACGTTAAAAACCGTAGAGCCTTCACCCGACGTAGATAGATAGCTTGTTTGCCTCTAACAACGCGTAAACTCAGTTAGGAGTAGGATCGAGCTGAAAGGCGAAGAAGAGGATCCATCACAAACCTGACCATACCGTTAAGCAACGGCAACAACTACACGACCTCAGAAATGAACTAGATTTGAGAATCAAAAACGGAGAAGCCAATCTTACTATAAAATATGTTAACTCCACACCGAAAATCATCAATCACACCCCAAAAAACTCCAGAGTAAACTAAGAAACTTGAAAATATATTATCAAAATATTCGAGGGTTACGAACCAAGTTAAACGACTTTAGAAATTTTTTACCATCTTACGACTACGATATATACATATTTACAGAAACTTGGTTGGATCCATCCATAAAATCCTCTGAACCCGGATTTCAAAACCACAAAGTAATCGCCTCGATAGAAGTCTAAGTACTAGTTCTAAATCAAGAGGGGGTGGTGTTCTTATTGCCATAAATAAAATCCTAAAAACAAGAAATATCATCATTAAAAATACCAACCTCGAACAACTATTTATTATGATCAATACTAACCCTAAAAAATATATTATTGGAGCAGTTTACTTACCACCGCTCTCCGATGTTCTGTTCTACAAACAACATTGTGAAGATGTCGAACTGTTAATATCGAAATACACCAGCTACGAAACCATCATACTAGGTGACTATAATCTTCCAAACTTAAAGTGGTCATCTAACGAAGACGGCTTTATTACAAATGAAGGTGAAAATGATCGTGCGCGTGTGATTCTAGATATGGTGAACTATCTAAACTTATATCAGCATAATTTTGTCTACAACATCAATAACCGCCTTCTCGACTTTGTATTCTCAAATCAAGCAAACATTTCAATCGTAAAATCCATCGATCAATTGCTACCAGTTGATGATCATCACCCTCCATTACATATCAAATTAAGTACTCTATGTCCCAAACCTATACAGCAAGAATCCTCTCTTAACTTTCAAAAGGGAGATTTTGAATCCATAAATCAGCACTTATCCATCATAGATTGGTCATTCCTATGTGATATCAATATCGATCAATCTCTCGAAAAACTTTATTCAATTTTCCAAGATACAATAAACTCTCATGTTCCACATTTTACGCCCAAACCTAATGTATATCCAAAATGGTTTACGAGTGATTTGATAGAACTAATTAAACTAAAAAAATCCCTACATAAAAAATTCAAAGACAGTCGTTCAGTCGAAGACTACATTCAATTTAGCAAAACTCGGGCAGAGTGTAAAAATATTTTAAAAATATGTTACAGATTACACATTAACTATATTGAAAACAGTGCCTTAAAATCCAAAAATCTTTGGAAGTATATAAAAAAACTTAACCAAAACAGTAACGAATTTCCATCTGAAATGTACCTGGACAATCAAGTAGCCACCAATACAGAAAATACTGTTAACCTTTTCGCAGACTTTTTCCAAAATGTTTACGACCTAGACACACCTGTTAATAACATACCTTATCACAATTCCAATAACAACATGTATCTATATAATTGTCTCATTACATTTGAATCCTGTAAGAAAAAGTTAGTATCATTGGATACTAATAAATCTGCAGGACCGGATAACATTCCACCGATATATCTAAAACAATGTGCCCCTGTGCTTGCTCGACCCCTTGCTCAATTTTTCAACTACCTGCTTTCTTCTGGACAGTTTCCTCTACGTTGGAAAACAAGTTTTATCACTCCTATCTTCAAGAAGGGAAGCGAATCTTATGTCAAAAACTATCGCCCAATTTCTATACAATCAGTACTCCCTAAAATCTTCGAATCCTTAGTACTGGACCAAGTATATCCAGAACTTCTCAAAGTGATAGACAAAAGGAAACATGGTTTCATTAAAGGTAGAACAACTTCCACAAACTTACTTATCTATCAGGAGTACATATTTGAAAGTTTCACAAACAAACGTCAAGTTGACAGCATTTACACGGATTTTTCAAAAGCTTTTGACAAGGTTTCTAATACAATCCTTCTTAAGAAACTTCACTCCTTATGCGTAACTGACCCACGACATAAATGGTTTGCAAGCTATTTGACTAACAGGAAACTACACGTAAAAATAAAATCCTGTACATCCCGAGCTATCCTAGCCACTAGTGGTCTACCACAAGGTAGCCATCTTGGACCCGCATTCTTTCTTGTATTTATCAACGATATTGTCGAATGTTTCGATAATGTTGAAATTTTACTTTTTGCGGATGATATTAAAATTTTCAAGGAAATATCAGATGTGAGTGACTGCCTTACACTCCAATCTAACCTATACAAATTAAACGATTGGTGCATCTCTAACAACCTATTTTTAAATGTTGATAAGTGTAAATCACTATCCTTTTGTAGAAATAAATCTCCCATTTCCTTTTCGTATTCAATAAATAATACAAACCTAGAAAAAATAACAGAAATCCGTGATCTTGGTGTCATTTTTGATCATAAACTAGAATTCAAAAGTCACATCAACATTATTACGAAAAAAGTATGAAAACCTTAGGTTTCATACTTAGATCAATACAGGACTTTGAATCAATTAATGTAATAAATCTCTTATATGTATCCTTGGTCCGTAGTCAGTTGGAATACAATTCCATCATTTGGTCTCCTTTTTACAGGGTTCATATAAAAAATATAGAAAGGGTACAACGTAAATTCCTAAAATTTATAAATTTTAAGCTTCATATTCCGATCGACCAAATAAACTACAAATATTTGCAAACTAATCTTAATCTCCTAACCTTGGAAGATCGAAGAAAATTAACAGATTTAATATTCCTTTTTAAAATATTACACTCAAATTTCGAGTGTTGCAAACTCCTGAATAGTATTAATTTTAAAGTATCTAACCGTAGGACCCGCCAAAACATGCTGTTTTATTGTGACAATTTGGACACAAACTATCGTTCAAATTCTAGCATACCTCGGATGCACAAACTGAGCAATGAACTACCTACATTTGTCGACATTTTAAATCTATCTCTCTCAAAATTTAAAAAATCATTATATGATCATTTCTTTTCAAAATATTAAATTTTATATAATGTCTTAAATTTTTTATATATACCTGGCTATTCAAATTTAATATTGCTATATTATCGGTGAGTAAAAATTTCTGAGATCACTACTTTACACTTTTTTGCATATATACTTTTTTTACATATATGTCTTACCTCATTATGTTTACACTATGTATATATACTTTTTTACATTTATACCCTTTATTTTTCTTTTACATTTAATCGTTTGTTGTACTTTAATTATGTATAAACCTGTTGAAAAAGGCTATTAAGTCGTGTAATTAATAAAATAAATAAATAAATATTCAGATTATCAGGTTCCGCGGCCGTTAAGGTGTTTCCAGTTAAAATTTTCTGGAATGTTGGACTTTTCTAACTGACGTTTTGGATTCTGTTTCAATATTATGTACATATCGTGGCAGAACATCCCAGGAAACCCTTACCAGAAGACTTTATGTTTATGTAATATTGCACGAGCAAAGTGAAATAGGTATTAAAATGTGAATATCTCTGCTGCAGAAATATGGACTCAGGGATTATTTGAAATTGGCCATTCAATTTTCAAATAATCAAATGTTCAAAACCAGTTTTCATATAATAACTTGTTTTTATCTTATGAACCCTTTGTGTAGCGGAATATCAAAAATAAGATCGAGAGCCGAACGGGTTAAAATTGACCCCATTCAAATATTCGATGACGACGACGTAATGACGCATAATAATTTGACCGTGTCCTCTAATATATTAATAAACTCCATTTCTTATACAATGCGAACAATATTCTACAACATTTTATAAGAAACCATAGTGTTTTGACGTCTTCCAAATATGTGCGTCATATCTGCCGTTACCTAATAAAAATAATGACCTTATAAAATATTCCTGATTGTCTGCCGAAAACATATTTGTTTCTACTTTTGACTGTCATACTGTATAATATATTATCGTTTTTCTAACTATTTATTATCATCATTTTTCTTACAATATAAACATTATCATTTTCTTTGGGTGTTCTTTCTTTCTATTAATTTAGATATTAAAGAGGATTACAATGTTTCCTCCAAAATATTTATCGAATGATTTTGCAATTTATTATATATTTAAAATGTCTTAAAAATCAAAAATGGTTTCATATGTGAATATATTTGTTTATAGATAAACAAATATGATGTGTTTTATTTATTATTT
>JADDOH010008247.1:0-29927 GCA_016648135.1 Agrypnia vestita
CATCAACAATGAACCCGGTAATGGCGTCTGTTTGTTTTGTAAGTTTTGTCGCCGGTCGGAGTCGGTTTCATTTTTGTGCCTTCGCAGGACCGGCTGGAGGATTTATAGTCGGAATAATAATAAAATGACATATTTAGTAAGGCGTCATTTGTGAAAAAAAATTCTCGAACTTGCGTGCAAAAAATTTTGAAAAAATAACCAGTAAAACTTACTATTTCGGACAAGGTGTGTCCGTTGATGCCGAAAGTTCGTTATATATAAAAGTAGATTTTCTTAACTCGTATGTTAAAAAATGTCAAATAAGTAAGTTAATCTGTTTTTATTTATATAGATATGTTTATGTAAATAAAATTAAATAGGTAGATATGTAGGAAAAGTTTCAAGTTCACAATAAAGTTTTCGATATGAGTTAATTTCACAGAAAAGTTTTGTGTAATATGTAGGTGTTACTGCTTATTTTAAGAATATTGTTTTAAATATTATGTACGAAATATTTATTAATGTGGGCGAAATAATTCGTGTTTTTCGAATTTGTTAAAACTGATGGTGAATTAATAACAAAAAAAATTGAGCGAGCCTTACAGTAGTCGCATATGATGTGTAAAATTTGACATCTCACAATTGAAAATATCAATTGAGCAGCAATAGAAATTAAAACCAATAGTTAAAAAAGCTAATACCTATATCGTCGCTGTAGGTATATATAATTAATCCTATGTGAACGAATAAAACTGTTTTAAAAAATAATTGCACAGATTAGATTTATAAAAAAATATTTTAAATAACTACTAAGTAGACTTTTCAGATGAACGGCAATGTTTTTTTTAGTATATTTCCATTATTTATATGAAAAATTGTCGAATTGATTCCTTCATCTCAGAATGTACTAAACGGCAGTAAGACTTGGGCAAAGGGATAGTCACCGTTGTAGAGGCTGTAGGGATGGTGGGGGGGGATGTGGGGGGGGAGATGGGTTGGGGGGGGGGAGAGGGGATGGGGGAGAACTCAGGGATGTGGCAATGGGGGGGGGGGGTGAATGAGATGGGTGGGGATGGGGGGGGTGTGTGCAGCGACAGTGGGGGGAGCAGTTGTACACGGGTGGGTATGCGAAGGGTAAGAGGTTGGAAGGTTGTGAGGTGACGGAAATGGTACTAAAAGTATGAGTAATCGCGTCAAGAGAAAACGTCTTTCTCTTACAACTAGCGTACGTTTTTTTTTGGACCTGGTTTATTTTGAGTAAGGGATTACGTGTAGTCAGAGGCCGCAAAAAATAGACATTTCAAAATTTTTTTGAACGGTTGTTTAATGTTTTTATTCAATACAACTACCAAAGTTTTACACTATATTTAAGTAACTATACCGAAAATTCAAATAAAATTATTAATACTGGACCAAGATAGATCTCGATGCTTGGACCACCTGTTTTGCAATATGTCATCGGGTGTATCAGTGCTCTAGTGGTATTATCCTAAATTATGAAACCAAAAGAACTTAGTAGTTCAATCATTATCTTGGGCTTCATCGAAGCTTTTTTTTCAAATTTAGCAAATGACGGTCGTTGAAAGCTTAATTTTGATGTTGAGGGAAAAAATCACTCATTTTATTATGTTAAAAAAAAAGTTTAAGTCAAAAAAAAATCCTTCGATTAAGCACAAGTTTTTAATGCCTAAAATATGATGTTTAATTTCATTTAAATCTGTCAAGTAGTTTTTAAATATCGTGGACACCGTTTTTGAAAACGTTATTTTGAGAAAAACGCGTTTAAAGTTTTATGCATAAATAATTAATACATATACAATTTAAAAAATTACTTACGTAGAGTCGTCTATTTCTGGTACATATAATACATCTTCTGCCGATGTGTAAGCCTCCAAGATGTCGATTTTTTTTTATCTACGTCTCATTTTGCCTTCTCCAGTGACCTGATTTGCACGGTGGTCAGCAATCTTTATGCGCTCTATATCGAGTTTTTCAGCATACCGGTGTGCTTTAGGTCCATAATGTAATCCTATGCATTGGCAATCATTAATATTCCTTGCATACCTTCATGACGTCTCATTATAAATTTTTGAAAATGATTATAATACACGCACAACTACCTATCGACTGCTGGGTTTCACTGCCACTGAAGTACTAACACTAAATCAAATCTCAGTTAGCCTAAAGGGTCTTATGTCTAAAAGTATAAAAGAAATTTCGAACATTATTCTTATAATTAATCAGGTAAAAACCGCGTTCCGCAGCAGTCGCGCCGTTTGTCAGCCCGGCCGGCTCTAGTAGCGTCCGCGTATCAGTACGGGCGGCAGCGGAGGGCCCTACAGTTATCGTTGGATATCTTTAAACCTAATAACCGGATCGAGTTGATATTTTCACACAATATTTTTGAAACATTTTGCTTTAAGAAAATACCAAAAAAAACGATTTTTTACAAATCCTGACTACACGTAACCCCTTAAAAAATGCGGTCTAGAGTATATATTCTGATATAAATGAATAATAAAAACCCACATTTTCGTAAAAAAAAACGCCGAAAAATGCATTTGCACTGAATGTGTTGCCTTCACCGATAATAAACACAAAGACAGTATTTTTTAAAATTAAATTCTTCGCTTGAGAGACGTACTCGACAGTGGCGTGCAGCGCATACAAGTGAAAAATCTGTGCATTAGGTACTAAATATTCTTGGAAAACAAACACTAATTAAACAATTTCATCAAATCTTATAAAAGAGACGATTAAAAATTCTAGCCGTGATCCACGGCTTTTCCACAAATTATATTTTAGACTGCTTCTGTACACACACGACTTCAAATGGATGCTTCTCCTATTACTGAACCCGTATTATATTCGCCCTATTACGTCCGCGAGTTTTATGAAGTTGGCAAGTAAATTATTTACACTATAGCGTGATTCTTTGAATTTTTGGCGAGAACTGCGCGCGCGTCACTTGCAGATACGATACTGTTCTCAGTTCCGCATTTACTGACGTACTAAATGTTTTCTGTGTATTCCGACGATCAATTTGCTCGTCAGTACGATGCGTTTATCTGTGATCATTTGCAAATAGAGAGGCGTTGTTTAAATCGATTGTTAGTTCTATCGTCACTACGTAAATTTTAAAACAATATTATGAAAAGGTCGAACGTGGTCAAACTACTACTCCAAATATGTACCGCTTTATTAAAAAAAAGAAAAAACGCCTAATGTAAAAAAAATAATTAATTTTGCAAGAAGAATAAGCTGTGGGGCGTGGCCTTGCTTGTGATGGATGAGTAAAATATTTTTACTTCCTTTCTTTCAACTCGTGGCGTCTGCTTGCTCGCTTGACGAAAAAACTTTGGATCGAATTTTAACCCTTTTCCCGCGATCCAATCGAGCTGAAACTTTGCAAGCAGACTCGTGGCGACGATCAAGAAGGTCTAACAAATTTTCGTTAAAAAAAAAAAAAAATTTTAGCACAATTTTGGATTTTTAAAATTTTCAATGTTTTTTTCGTACATGTTGCACGGAGATTCCGGCGCATGTGGTAGACACGAAACCCGAAAATAAGAAAGGGATTATTTTATCGAAAAATCAGAGCGCGGCAAGGAGAAACATTGCCAAACACGAGAAATCGCGTTCACGTTCCAGGCACCGGTCGCAATGGCGCTAGAATGAAAATTCGCCCGGTTAAAAAGTGTCGAAAGTGGTTTGCAGGCGTGTGCGTGCGTGCGCGGCGCTGGGCACCGCCGGACCGCGTGTCGAGGGGCTCCTCGACGCGCCAAGAATTGCAATGGCCACGCGGCCGTAGAAAACTCATGAATATTTTTTGCCCAACGAAAAAGAAAGTGCGAGCCGGCTCCCGGGCCGGCCCTGCTCGCAGCCCGCCGCCCACGCCACCTGTCCGCGTCAGCCGCGCTGTCACCGCTTCTCTCCTGGCTGACGAAGGATAGAACGGTACCCGAGAAACCAGCGGGAGAAACAGATTTTGAAAAAAGTAACCCAAAACCAAGTTTTTACGATACCCCCTTTTTCATTTTTGGGTTTCGCGCCCTACCACGCGTTGAAATATCCATACAACTTGTATGAAAAACACATTAAAAATTTGAAAAATCCAAAATTGTACTATAATTATTCATTTTTTTTAACGAAAATTTGACAGATCTTCTTTATCGTCGCCACGAGTATGCTTGCAAAGTTTCAGCTCGATTGGATCACGGGAAAAGGGTTAAAAATCGAGCCAAATTTTTTAACGGCCAGCCGGCAAGCTAGCAAGCAGACGCCACGAGTTAATATAAAGGGAGTAAAAACGAGCGAGCCTTACGCCGGCCGCACACTGGATAATTTCGTACGAAATTGAGTAGTACGTATACGTACGAATACGCGAGTACGTTCCTGACCTTCCAAGTAGAATTGAACATCGCACACTGCACACGATTTAGTAGTGCGTGTACGCGGGTATAGATGCGACATCCGACACGATCCGGATTTGTTCGGAAATTTTTGCGATTTCGTACGACGGATATTGAAAATTTTGTCAATTTGACACATGACCACAAATGTTTGTGGGACCAAAGTGATTCAACTACGCGACCATCAGCGCAGATCACGGCGGAGGATTCTGTACTATTTCTAGACAGGATAGAGATTTCTAAAGAACTAAAAAATAACTGTAAGTTAAATAATTTGGTTTAATGAAGGTGTGGTATAATTATGTACTTCGAACAAAAAAGCTATAAAATATTTCTCCGATGTTATGAGCTTTCGTTGCACTTCGATTCTCCCCAGCATTTGATAGATAGATAGTCATGATTTTTGTCATTATTTAAATCTGCCATAATAGAGTTTTCCAGAAGATACAGATTATTCATTTGGCACAAACGTCATTGGAGAAACGTCAAAGTAACTGAGTGTGTGCGCTCCAATACGTACGAAAATAGTCGTACGAATACGTATGTAATAATTCGTATCCAAAGTGCGGCCGGCCTTACGGTAGTCGCATACGACGTGTGGCATTTGACATCTCACAATTAAACATATCAATTGAAATAAAACACAAATCACTGTTTTCACCGCTTTATTTGATTATGCAATCTACATGTTTCGAGGACAATGTTCTTTTCTTAAGGATTGTTTGTGTACTAAAAATTGAAAAAGTTAAACCATGCAAGTGTGTTACCGCGAAGAGTGGGTAAGGGGAGGTCGGAGGTGTTAATTATGGAAAGTGGAAAAGTACTCAATAGTGGGTTATGCAAAAATTTTGTCTGTGTATTTATTATATTAATATTAATTTTAATTCAAATATAATAAACATATAGACAAAATTCAGACGTCATTCACGGAGAGACCACGAGGTGGTAGGTGGTAGCAATGTCGCTAGGGTGCCGTGCTGGTATTTTGACATCCGAGAATTTGAATGAAATCACGGACAGACAGACAACAAAATTATTATGCTTGATGTGTCACCGATACGAATCTATTTATATGGGAAAGTAGGTAGGTGTAGAAGTTTCTTTAGGGTGTTTGTAGGGCTTACGACCTATCGTATGACTGGCTTAAGAAATCACTTTAGACAATGTTACGTTTACAAATTTCATCGATGATTGACCACCATGCAAGTGTGTTATCACATCTATCAATTTTTGGGAGTTGTGTATTTGTTATTTACGCTATTAACGCCGTCTATGGTTGAAATTTGTCGTCCCTATGAAGCAGTGTATAGATGTGGCCGCTGGGAATGAAAGTTTTGACTAGAAAATGAAGCAATTATCGTAATTGTTGTTAATTGGCATAGTTTGCTATTTTTTATCATATGTATGTTAATTTTAAGATTTGCTGTAAAATTTCCCAACGATAAATAATTTTTTTTTTAAAAAAAGTCTTCCATACCTAATTTCCCATAAAAATAGCTTCACCTCTGTGAGAGATATATAACAAATATTGATTAATAATGATTTCTCTGGGAACAAAAATCCAGTAATTTGATTCTTAAAATTGCCGACATAACGATGCAATTGAGGAAATAAAAAATTGATAGATTATACTGTGTTACGAACGCAAATAGAAACAGTACACATAGGTACCTATGTCGTATTTGGATGACAAGCACAATTAAATGATGGAAAATTTATAGCGATTTAAGTATAGTTACTCCCTAAGATGAAGATCCTAGATCTGTGCAGGGAATTTAATGTCAAGAAGAAGAAGTAATGCAAGTTATATACATACATACATACATATATTGCAAATTATATTCATGACATTAATTAACGAGTACGCTTTTTAAAACAGAAAACATTTCTTGTGTTTAAAAAGGGAGCATTGCCAGTACAATAATAAAGTGCAAAAAATGATTAAACGAATATACTCGTATTATACATATATGTCACAGTGAAAGTACATTTAACAACCTAACTACTAGATGAGTTTAGGTCAGGTGACTACTAACTAAGTAACCTAACCTAATCAACCTGTCTAACCTAACAGATAGGTTAGTTAAGTTGGAAAATATACTTTCACCAATTTCGTATATTACGTTATTATACTATTTATTTATTTCACTATTTCGTATATTACAGCGAAATAAATTTCGCTGTAATATACGATATAACCAATTATCTCAAACATTGCAATTTTTTACTCCCTTTATATCTGCTTGCTTGCCTTGTTGTATGTATTGTATTGTATTGTTTGTATGTTGGAAAATATACTTTCACCAGAAATAAATTTCGCTTTAACATACGATATAACCAATTATCTCAAACATTGCAATTTTTTACTCCCTTTATCGATTTTTGACCCTTTTCCCGTGATCCAATTGAGCTGAAACTTGGCAAGTAGACTCGTGGCGACGATCAAAAAGATATATCAAATTTTCGTTAAAAAATTAATAATTATAGTATAATTTCGGATTTTTAGAAATTTTAATAGTTTTTTCAAATTGGAATTATTATCAAAGTTTGATTACTAGCAACGGCGGCCCGATAACGTCGCGGAATATTTTCTAAATTTGAATTACTCCGTCGGTATACATAATAGGTACTTCACTACGAATTTCGAAAATCTAAATTGACTGACAAATGTTTTTAGAATTTAATCTTCAAAGCATGAAGTGTCTTATCAAAGCTCAAAACATGTGACATTTTAGAAATATATTAAATTACTGTAAGTTTAGTGTTATGTTATATGTTTTAATTCGTCTTTAATTGTTGTTATATTTTACAAAGAAAGGGAGTATAATAAAAACTTGGTTTTTATGGGTTATTAAATATTAATTGTTCGTTTTCTTTCCAGAGTTTTTTATAACAATACGGCAAGCTTGTAAACGAAAAGAATCTCTCAAATTATCAAAAATAATATTCTAAATAGAAGCGAAAACATGATTCCAAAGGAATTCCTCAAGGACCAGAAATCAGGACTTATTCCTTCACAATACGGCGCGCTGGCGATACGATTCTTGTAAACGACAAGAAAATGTGTGAAATGCAATTATTATGAAAATGATTGCTCCGGTAATCGTTCAAATACACAATATTATTACAGTTATACAACAGTACATCGGGTGTCTCGTACTTGTACACATTATACCACGTAATCACCTAAATTTCTCGCTGTTTTCACTACCGTCACGCATTACTGCAACCCAACGCCATTCGTTATTTATTTATGTAAGGCGGGTGTGGACGACAAGAGAGATTGCTAATTTAAGAAGAGGCGGCATGATGAAATGGAAAACCTTTTTAAACACAACTTGGGGATTTAAACTAACCCATAAAAACCACGTTTTTATTATACTACCTTTCTTTGTAAAATATATCAACAATTAAAGACGAATTAAAACATGTAACATAACACTAAACTTACAGTAATTTAATGTATTTCTAAAATGTCAGATGTTTTGAGCTTTGATAAGACACTTCATGCTTTGAAGATTATATTCTAAAAACATTTGTCAATCAATTTAGATTTTCGAAATTCGTAGTGGAGTATCTATTAAGTATACCGACGGAGTAATTCAAATTTAGAAAATATTCCGCGACGTTATCGGGCCGCCGTTGCTAGTAATCAAACTTTTGTAATGATTCCAATTTGAAAAAACCATTAAAATTTCTAAAAATCCGAAATTATACTAAAATTATTAAATTCTTTAACGAAAATTTGATAGATCTTCTTGATCGAGTCTACTTGCAAAGTTTCAGCTCGATTGAAATACGGGAAAAGGGTTAAAAATCAATCCAAAGTTTTTTCGACGGCAAGCCGGCAAGCAAGCAGACGCCACGAGTCAAAAGAAAGGAAGTAAAAATCAAGGAGAGAGATTAAGATGGAATCTGGAGAAGCGAAGCTTCTCTTCACTGACCTCATCAGTGAAGAGAAGCTCTTGAATCTGATGAGGGAGCCTCACTTCTTATTTTATATATAGTTACGTATGTGATTAATTTAATAATAATACGGTAATAAAAGGTAATTTGATAATGAATAATACTGAAGTATTTAAAAAAAAGCTGTAAGTTTAAACGATTTACGAATTTACGTTGGATTTTGGGAAAGTTTTAATTTTTTTAATTTGTTCTGAAAGGTTCCTGATGGTTTTTGTAGTAGTTAATGGCTTTATAAATATAGTGGTTGTGCATTTGGGGTTTTTAAAATTTAGGCGTTATAATATTGTTTCCATTTCTCATAAGCTGGTTTTCTGTAAGGCTTTTTTCTTTATATATTTTCAATGTGGAAACTTGCTTGAAAACGTCATCCACCTTGGTACCGGAAACAATTTAAAAATATCTTCTGTTGAAAAGGTAGATTTTTGTTTTCACTATTTAATTATGATCCTTTGTGATATTTTTACCGAGTTTAGATTTTTTTAAGAACCTCCCCACTTTATTAGGTACTTTTAAAGAACATACTTATTAATTATCTTGTACACGGTCTCCTTCGAACTAATCCTTTAGAAATGCACTTAGTTCAACGTCTTTTTTATTTCACAAAGTAGTATTCAGAATCATTTTCCACGTGGCTATTTAGAGCGCGCGTCGTAATCCGTTTCGCCTTCGCTGGTGACCCCTAACAATGATTCTTTACTTCTTTTTTATTTTGGGGAGTAGAAAAGTCAGTGGAGGAAGACAGGGCTTTCATGTTTGAATACAGTGGTTCGATTTGATGCCAAAAAGCTCTTCACAACTATGTTTTCTGACGCATCATCAGCTTTCGTCGGCACACAATTCCGAACACACCTCACACCCGCGCCATAACCTTTAATTATCTCTATATTTAATTCATTAACAGTTGCTATAATTATAATAAATCATCTCCCCCACTGCCGTCTCGGTTAAAGACACGCCCCCACACGACATCTTTTAAAAATCCGGAATACGTGTCACATTAATTTTCTTACGATTTTAAACAAGCTTCACTTGATTTAAATAAAGAGAGAGAAAGCATTACACTAATAAATAATTCGGAAGAATCTCATTACACATATAAAGGGTATTGCTAAAAAAAATCCAATCATAAAAATAGATATCTCATTAGTGACATCTATGGTTATCAAGGGGAATGAAAAAGCTTTGGATGCCGGTCGCGTTAGGGATTATTACAACACATGTACGAGACAGATTGCAAAATTTAAATATATATACAACTTCCAAAAATTGTATAAACGTGGTATTCTATCACGGGTGGAAATGGTGAACGTTGCATTGTGTAAAGTGATCACTTGACCCAGCCGTACGATAGGTCGTAAGCCCAATAAACACGCAAAGACTTCCATATTTACTTTCCATAAAAAAAAAAATTTCGTCTCTGTGTGACATCTATAATATTTATTTATCTTAATAATTTAGTTCCACACATACCTAATGTTGTGTGGGCTAATATATGATCTCACTTAGACATTGCATTCCATCTAATCATTTAAAAGTTTTTATAATAAAATTTTTGCACTTCAGTTTAAACCTCCTTATATTCTCCATGTTTTGAATTTCCTTTGGCAGGCTATCGAAGATTTTTATACCTTTATACATCATACAATGTTGTGAGGTGTTTTTCTTTTTCTTTGATAGTCTTCTGTTGTCGCTTCCTCTTGTATTGTGGGAATAATAATCCTTATTCAGGTCCATTTTGTCATCAAAGTATCTTAGAGAGAAAGCATATCAGAGGAGAACAGACAATCAGCTAAGAAGCGGGCGGGAAGAAGGGATTACATTGGGAGAATGGGCACAATTTTAAAATCTGACTATTAGATAAGTTAATTTGACAATTTTGTATTTGCATTTTATTCTTTATCTAATTAAACTATCTCTAATGCTTCTAAATTTAAAAAAAATAAAAAGTGAGATCATGCAATGGACAATGGACAACTTCAGAATCCCTTACGTCGCAGCTAACAAAATCCCACCTGGTCTTCCTAAAAGACCGCCTAAATGATGGAGGGACAGTTGGATCTCTGCGTCCCAAGAGTAAGCAGCTTTCTAAAAGAATAGAATATTGCAAAAATTGAAATCAAATTCAAAGCATTCAAAATTCAATTCATAAGCAAAGTGAATACTGCAAAAAATCTAAAGAAGAAGCTTCTAAATTGTTAAGGCACAACCATTTTTCACGTAAAATTTGTACTTTGTGTAGAACTAGCTGTTTCGCACGCGTAGTTTTATAGTATACTGCTTGGAGCGTCATAGAACTTTCGCGAACCTTCTAAAACATTCTCCTTCCAGAACTTTAAGAAATTTATCGAATATACAGGAACCTTCTAGACACACCGATACATTCCGCCACTCAGATTAGAACCTAATAGAACTTTCGGGAATTTTCTAGAACCTTCTCCTTCCAAAGCTTTCTAGAGCAGGTTTTTCCGGAACCTTCTAGACACACCGACACAGTCGGCGCGCCTATTTTGAAACAATCTGAAGCATTTGCAGCCTTCCCATAACAAAAGAATGTGCTAGAGAGCACACTTTCGTTACCCACTCCCACCCGCACACAGCCACCCCCACCAAACACGCATATTTTCGATGTGACACCAAGGGCTATCCACCACCATAACCACCGACGGGTGGTTGTGGCTGGTTGTGGAGAAAACTTGGTGGGTAGGAAAACACGGGTTTCTTTATATATATATTGATTTGTGAGGGTACTTTCAATGATTCCGTTATCATTATTCATTCATTGTTTTATTTAAAGCTCTTTCATAAAAAAAAAAAGAATTTGAAATTTTCTTGGATCTGATCTCGCGTGGATCTTTCATCGCGTTGGCCTTTTGTCGTGGGACCAATTGTCGATGGAACTTTTGTCGCGTCACGGCCTGCGTTGTCTACTTGCTAATCCGGGACTGTCTGCAGATGGAATGATATCGATGCTGTGCTGGCACCAGCGGGTATAATATAAATGTATAAATAGGTGTCGTTTGCTGACTGCACCGCGATATGCAAGTCTGCTCTGAAAAATCACACCGGTTTAACAGTTATCCGAGCTGCCACAGGAAATCTAAACTGCCTACCTAATATTAAGACCTGATAATTAATACCGTACCTAATAGCCTAGCGCTTTTCTCCGCGCGCAAATTTGAAATAAAACATCCGACGTACTGGAGTAAAGCGTCGATTGCCTGAATTTTTGTTCTGAAGGTAGCTACCTTCTTTGAAAATAGAAATGTCGTTTTTCTCGCTAGAAAACATTATCCGCATTTTTGCCTCGTGGCGTCTGCTTGCTTGCTTGCCGTCGAAATAACTTTGGATCGATTTTTGACCCATTTCCCGTGATCCAATCGAGCTGAAACTTTGCAAGCAGACTCGTGGCGACGATCAAGAAGACATATAAAATTTTCGTTAAAAAAAATTAATAATTATAGTATAATTTCGGATTTTTAGAAATTTTAATGGTTTTTTCACGTTCACGGCGGCGAATATTTTCTAAATTTGAATTACTCCGTCGGTATACATAATAGGTACTTCGCTACGAATGTCGAAAATCTAAATTGACTGACAAATTTTTTTAGAATTTAATCTTCAAAGCACGAAGTGTCTTATCAAAGCTCAAAACATCTGACATTTTAGAAATATATTAAATTCCTGTAAGTTTAGTGTTATGTTATATGTTTTAATTCGTCTTTAATTGTTGTTATATTTTACAAAGAAAGGGAGTATAATAAAAACTTGGTTTTTATGGGTTACTTTTTTAATAGAGATGCGAACACGGAATACGCATCGCCTTCAATATTCAATTTTTAAAATTAATATGTTATGAAAATAGGACTAACTAACTTGGTGGTGTGAATGAATTTTTCATAACCGTTAATGTAATGTTAGTTCAACATTTTGCAAAAACAAGCCAGAAATATTTTAAAAATATGAAAATTTTGATATTGCACATCTACATAACTATTGATATTATTAGGTCATGGTTGCTTGAACATTTTCGATTCACAATCAAGGCAGGAATGTTTTTGCTACCAGCTAAGAGACACCCTGTATAAATATAAGGCGGGCAGTAAAGCTAGTTATCCAAATTATAATAATTTCACTGTCTGTCTGTCCGTCCGTCCGTCCGTCTGTCTGTCTGTCTGTCTGTCTGTCTGTCTGTCCCCGTAACTTCGCGTAACGTCCGTTACTTCTTTATAGTAATTTCTTTTTAAGTAAAAAAATACATTTTTTATTTTTTCTTCTTTTTTCTTTTCTTTTTTATATTAATAAATAAATACTTATTCCTTAGGAACGTCATTTTTGACGGGTTACAGCTAGTCTAAATTATAATAATTTCGTGGTCTGTCTGTCCGTCCGATCTTCTTTCTATCTGTCTGCCCCCGTAACTTTGGCAAACGTCGGTAACTTCTTAATAGTAATTTTTTTTTTTGAGTAAAAAAAATTTTTTACAACTATTCGAATTTTTATTTTACGGAAAAAAAATTTGTTTACAATTTTTTTTTCCTTTTTTTTATTTTTTTTTTATATAAATAAATAAATACTTATTCCTCAGGAACCGACACGTAAAAGTACCGTCACTTTTGACGGGTTACAGCTGGTATTATATAACAATACTATCACGAGAGTAAACCTTTTACTTCAATTGAGGCGAAAATTATTTCCGCGCTAAGTATTGCAATTACCGATTCACTTCACCGAGCAGCGCATGGCCGGCATCACTTTTATTTTGACTTCTTCCCGTCGCGGAGCGTGTGATTTGTCATAAATGATACGAACAATGGGCGATAAAAATATATATAACAAAAGAAAATATGAAATTAGAATAATCTCTCGTAACGCGGCCAAAGCCCTAACACTTTCTTTCTCGTTTTCGTGCGATATCCATCATTTTTATGCCGATGCCGACATGTTTATTTCCGCACCCGTCAAGATTCCAGGCCCGTTTCCGGTGTGCCGTTCGAGACAGGACACGGATTGACGAAACATACCGGAAGACGTCGCGTACTTCCGTAACGTGAATTTCTTTCAATTTTAATTACAGTTCCTGTTCTTTATTTTGGATTCAATATTTTTTTCTAAAATAAAACACAATCACCTCGTTTTCACCACTTTATCACTTTACACACATAGGGTATATATATATATATTAGATATATATTGCATATCTCCATAACTATTGATATTAGGCCCCTGGTTGCTTGAACATTTGAGACTTATAACACAGTCAGGAATCTACCTGCCAAGTTTTCTGCTGCTAGCTCTGGTACACCCTGTATATATATATATCTATATATATATCTATATGCTATATATATATATATATATATAATATATACCAGAGCTAGCAGCAGAAACTTGGCAGGTAGATTCCTGACTGTGTTATGAGTCTCAAATGTTCAAGCAACCATGGCCTAATATCAATAATTATGGAGATATGCAATATCCAAGTTTGCATTTTTTTTTCTCACTATGTCTTCCTTATTTTTTGCAAAAAGTTGAACTATCATTACAATAACTTATGTCGATTACGAAAAATTCATTCGCTTTAGTACAGTTGCCGGCAAACTTCTTGAAATTCTTTGGCGTAGTGGGGGAAGCGCAGAAGACAAAATTTGGGTCCCTTTGGTAGAATAGTACATACGCAAACTTCCCCCCACTACGCCGTAAAATTTCAAGATGTTTGCCGGCTACTGTACCATGGATTTGGTATTTGGTACCGTCTGTAGAGACGTACCACTATAACTTGGCGTGCGAAGGAGGGCGTCACTGTCGCGTAACAGAAGTTGCCAGGGTGTAAATTTATTACACAATACATAATCACAGTCAGTACTGTCCGGTGACCAGTGTCAAAGCCTTCAAAAGAAATTTGGTCGGGTAACAGCCCGCTCTATCTGTCAAACTGTCAGACTTTTCAGCTTCGAAAAATTTTAATATTTCATTGGCAATAGTTCTTGCACCATCCCGGACTGTTTAGGATGTTTTGGACTTAATAATTCAGTGTATATTGGTAATGGTAATCAAGATGTCACAGCTCCCAACCAAATACAAAATTGAACTGAATGACAGGGCGAGGGGTTACCGCCGGGCGCAGGCGGGGCGGGTTTAAGTTCCAAATTCGCCGCACGCCAGGTTACGCTGGGCAAGCAATACCAATAAGAATGTGTTCTTGTTTTGTATTGTTTTTGATCGAAAATAAGTTGAAAATTCCCTAAATTATGGACCATTAGGGCCCTGGCGCAGGATGCCGGCGGCCATATCAACAGACGAACATAAATAACCCGATTGAACAATTTGATAATGTATCAAACCATTTATAGATTTTCAGGTTTGCAGAGGTGGGCATGTGGGAGTCGTGTTACGTACACGAAGCGGAGTGTGTACTTATATATGTGTTATTATGAACAAAACACTTCACGAGGACACGTCTGCACGTCACAGGGCTGATGTTGCAACGTCATGTCGGCTCGGACAAGAAGCAAGATTTTTAATTTTTTTTTTAACAAACAGACCGTCAACGGGTCATTAATGACCCTAATAGGTGGCCCTAAAGTGACATCAGAGAACATTTTGTGAATTTTTTGAAAATGACATAACTACAATGAACATTTTGAATGTGACATAATTACACAATGCACTTTTGCGATAAATTGATAATATGTAATGAATAAATAATAAAAAATATTGATTATATTATTTTGTATATATTAACTTATTTTACCTATGTGAGTAATTCCAACAACATGTTTCAGAAAAACCTTTTCATCGTCAGGGTGTTGTATAAAAAATCATGTGCATAATGCACATGTTTTTCTGATTATTTTTTAGATTTTCGTTTTTCATTTAATTTTAGATTTCGGCTGTGGCTGACGTAAGATGATGGATATTTTAAAAACAAAAACAGATAATGCTACTTCTATACGCTACACATTTCAACGAAAATTGAGGTTATTATAAAATGAATACAGAGTAATTTGGAAAACATTAATAACCTCGCAGGACTATATTCCTGCCTTGATCATGAGTCGAAAATGTTCCATCTATTATGACCTAACATCAATAGTTAAGGAGATATGCGACATCAAAGTTTACATTTTTTTTCGATATTTCTGCCTTATTTTTTGTAAAACGTTGGACTATCATTACAGTGACTTATATCGAATATGAAAAATTCATTCTCTTTAATACAAGTCAAATAAAAAAATAAAAACCTTCGAATTCTAATTGGAAAACATTCCAATTGGATTTTTTCAGGTTTTTATCATTTTATTTAACTTGAATTGAAACGAATGAATTTTTCGTAATCAGTATGAGTTACTGTGTAATGATAGTCCAACGTTTTACAAAAAATAAATCAGAAATATTGAAAAAAAAATGCTAACTTTGATGTCGCATATCTCCTTAACTATTGATATAAGGTCATAATAGCTTCAACATTTTCGACTCACAATCAAGGCAGGAATATAGTCCTGTGAGGTTATTAATGTTTTCCAAATAACCCTGTATATGTCGCTGTGAACCGCCAATATCTCCTATCTTCGCTTCACAATTATAGAAAAGGTAAACAGAAATGAAATAGATTTTTATAGGATACTTAAAAAAATAGGGAGATAATATTATATAACTTGTTAAATTATTACTATAACAAGATCCTGAAAAAAATCATTTACGAAGATAGGAGATATTGGCGGTTTTTTTTTGCGGTCGATATATGGTATAACCGGGATTAGCTTTGGTATGATCATCTCATGCTGTCATCATCTCCTTTTTTATACGGAGCCAGTGGTGGTGCAAATGAGAGAGAAATATATTTTTTCTCAGTCACACGAAACCTCCCGGCGGTTGACCCGTAACAATAATATTCTAAATAGGTAGGTACCTAGTTATTAGAATCTTTGTTTTAATGCAATTACAAATAACAAGTACAAACACATCTAGACCGACATGCAATTGACTATCAGAATTACTTTTTTTTTAAAATTCGGTGGGAATCGAATTCACGACCCCGAGAGCGCTCAGTCGGAGACTCCGACGGCCGGAGAGCCTGACATTGCGGCGCCGACTTCCTGACGCCGAAGCGTTTCAGACGCACGCGACAAAATGAAATGTACATACACAGCTGCACACTATTTTTCGGAATATCACGGCCGCTTAATTTTTTTAATATACGTAAGTCATATTATGAAAAGTTCGCGACCTGCTGTGTGTAGGGAGCTTCAAAAAATTTAAAAAAAAAAATTGAGGCACACTTTTCTAGGCTTTATTTTCTTCGATTAAATTAATTTAGGGGTCGCTACCATTGATCAAAGTTTAGAAAATGTACGCCGATTAGGGCAATGATTGCAACCCCTAAGACCAAACATGTGCAACTTCGATAAGCCGGTCATAAAAACGTCCGTTAGTTAAATTTCAGACCAAATAAATCGATACCAACGTAATTTTTTTCGTCTTATCGTCGCTGTATGTATAATTAAGCCTATGTGCCGTTTAATACATTCTCAGATGAATGAATCAATTTGTCAATTTTTCATATAAATAATAGAGATATACTAAAAATAAACATTGCCGTTCATCTGGCAAGTCTGCCTGGTAATTTTCAAGTTTGTGTTTACTTGGGTATTATGCCGTGTTGTTACGACCTTTCGGACCGACGTTTCGGATCCCATTGCAGGGTCCATCATCAGGGCTGATGGGTTAACATGATAGGTCCTGCAATGGGATCCGAAACGTCGGCCTGAAAGGTCGTAACAACACGGCATAATACCCCAGTAAACACAAACTTGAAGATTCTGAGTGGCCGTGGAAACCTAAGAACATTCTGCCTAGTAATTATTTAAAATATTTTTTATAAATCTAGTCTGTGCAATTATTTTTTAAAACAGTTAGTAATCGTTAGTCAAATTTGAGTAAAATTTTACCGACGGCCGATACTGACAGTCGAACCAGTTTACCGTCCGTTAGTTGAAATTGACAGAAGTATGACAGATAGACGTATTATTTTTTAAGGTTAGGTCCGTCGTCAATTTACGTTTCATGATGTTTGTTTAACATGTACATGTACCTATACTGTGCTGACTGCTGCTATATTTCCATAGAAAAATGTTTTCAGATACCGATGTCGAGCTATTATTGTATTCAAGTTCGTCGGATGAAGAACAAACTCGACGACAAAGAGTGTTCAATATGTGAGTGAATTATTTTAATATTTTAGATGACGCAGATTTTATTTACCGTTTTCGCTTGTCGAAAAAGTCTGCTTAAGAGTTTCTAGAAGATATTGGGCAAAATTTAAAAATGCGCACGCATAGGAATCTGACATTATCACCAACCACAAAATTGCTTGTTGCCTTGAGATTCTATACTCTTGGATCAATATTATTAGCTACTGCAGACTTTGTTGCGATTTCAACGGCTACCGCCAGTGCACTGCTAGGGACACGAAAAAAGTATCGATACTCTGTAGTATCGAGTACTTTTCTTTCGAAACAGATACTTTTGTACTCGATACTTTTTGGCAAGTATCGATACCTTTTCTTGGTCACTTATTTGGCGATCTTTTTTTGGTTACCTTAATAATTTTTTCTTGGCGACCTTCTTTTTTTTTGGTCGTCGATATATTTTTCTACGATATTATGATATTTTCCCGATGTACTCAATACTTTGGAGTATCGATACTTTTGTTTCGATACTTTTTTTCCGATACTAACTGCTGTGGGAAGTATCAACATACTCTAAGGAAGTATCCCAAAAATCCGGCGCGAGCGAGAAATTTCAGGTTATGTTTATAGAAGTTATGTTTCGTTTCCATAGAAAAGAGATATATAATTCGCCTCTGACTGCTCTAAAATCATAGACAAGAGCAGTATGATATTGCGATACTTACGGACGGTAAAAAAAGTTTTATAAGACGAGCGTCAAGACATTTATAAACGAACGGCCATCCGTTACTAAATTGTCGATTTACTAACGGAAATTTGGTCTCTCGTTTTAGGACCGGCCCTATACATGTCCCTCTATCGACCCGCGTAGTATTTTAGACAATAGCATGTTTAAACGTGTTAGTATTGCAACTAGAGTTTTAGAGAAATAACGTAACTTTTGTTCTTCGTCTATATTCACGATCCTGCCATACTTTTTTTATAGAGTTTACAAGTGAAGCGAGTTATAAACCACCCCTCCTCCCCAGGAAACTCCGTCGTCCTTTCTTTCCTCCTGGAAATAATTTTTTAAACCCTTTCTTCCGTTAATCTTTTTATTGCATTTACGTTATATTACATAATGTCTTCTTATTATGTTATACAATACACAGTATTCTAGGTTAATCAAGCGATTTCATATAATATTCTTATTATATCTTATGTTTTATTTCTTAGTATCAAATAAGCAGTTTGAATTCTAAATAAAATAAAATAAAAACACTCGGAAAATGATATCTTTGGAATCCGTCTGAAGACTGTTGCTGTTTTTGCATACTTCAACGATGGAGTTTTCTTGGAAAGTAAACAGCGGACGGTCTGCCCTCGAAAATCAAGGATTGGAAGGTTCTTCAAAGCGAGCGATCCTCAACGCTCTCACTACGGTTAAAAACTTTGGTTACAAATCATACATTGAATTTTGGAACACTATCGCCGTTTCGTGTGATTTTTTGACGAAAGATGTCGGAGCACGGAGGATGATGATGATTACAATAAAGCTAAGACTTTTGTACATTTTAAGAAAGTTGTAAATGAAATAACAAAGAGAGGAGCGGTGCTAATGGAAGACTTATCGCTGGTGTGAAGACAGTCGCCACCACTCCACCGATGAAGAGGAGAAGCTCTTGGCGATTAAAGATTATTGACGAAAATTTCCTGACTCAAAAAAGTTCACCTTGACGTCGTCTTAGATAACTATTATATTGAAGAACACATTCTTATTGTGAAGTTGCAATTTTTTCAGAACAAAGTTCTATGAAATTTAAAACAAAATTTATTAATCAATTAGAAAGACATACAGAAAAATCAAATCAACGAAAAAATATTTGGCTGCTACCGGGATTCGAACCACGGATCTCCTCCTATCCGGGACAGACGCGTTAATCAATTACGCTACAGCGGCCTCGTACATTTCCGTGAATATTTCGACCTTATCTCTAAGTCTCATTTATTCATAGATTAACAAATATTACACATTTTTAGAGCAATCCACTATTTTTGGTGCGGCAGGCACAAATCACTTTGTTGCCTAACGTACGCTAGGGGATGCCAGAATAAACCGTTTTAATTCATTTTTTTTATTTTTGGACACATTTGATACAACACACATATATTATAATGAAGAAAGAGATCCGTGGTTCGAATCCCGGTATCAGCCAAATATTTTTAGTTGATTTGATTTTTCTGTATGTCATCCTAATTGATTAATAAATTTGATATTATTCCTTTTATTTTTATATATTTTTTAATGTTTCGCGTAATTATTTCATTGACTTTAATCTAAAGTTTCACTAAATTTTCTTAAAAATTTGCTTCAAATAATTTTTTAGAGTTTAAAGTTTAAGTCCTAATCTTTCATAGCTGGTAGCGACCCATAAAAGTATTTTTAACAATCTGAAAAAAAAATACTGTGCCAGTTTTTAGACATACGAAAGGGTACCTCATAGAAAAAATAATAATTAAAAAATATCATGCATTTTTGAAGCAAATAAATATATAACAGTAATATATAATATCCATATTTTACTTTATTGTATATAACATCTGTCTTACGAACGGCTTCCAAATTTTAAGTTGATTAACATTATAATTTTTTTTTAAAAAGTTGTAATAAAGTTATCTTAACGTTGTCATTTCAGGTTGCATTTAGTTGTTATAATTTACAAATGCATTTTATACTGTAATAAATCATTTTCAAATACGTGTAATGCGTTTATTTGAAGTTCTGATGCAATTTCTGGACGCTGAAGCGCGCGAAAACACAAAAAAATCATCGATTTTTTATAACACACGACCAGTTTGGAGCTGTGTGCAGTGAATATTCCCGATTCAAAATGCACATTGCAACGCCAAGCGAGTCCGATGCAGATTGACAGATGCTGCAGAAAATAATGACGGCTTTTGTTCTTCCTGTTCCTCCTGTCTCTTCAAATAACATTGACGGCGCTAATAAAGAATCGATACGAAATATTTACTTCCTTAAAATAATAACCAATACAGAAATAAAATACTATATACAGATAAGCATCTGACTATTTTAATCAATGATAATCAGGGTTCAAGGATATATATCCGCGGATATATATATCACGATATTTATGGCTCGATTTTTATTTTGGATATACACCCAAGAAAACTTTCTGCAACTGTTAATAGATGGCGCTAGTTGTATTTAAAAAAATGCTACAGTTATTTTTTAGTTCCATTTGTTTCATATAATCCGTTTTTTATTTCATACAAAGAAACAAACACCCATAACACTACATTAGAAAGAGAAACATTTATAACTCATATATAATAAGTGCATATGCATATAAGCTTTTTTCAGTATGCAATTCATTTACTTATTTAATAAATAATAATTCATATACAAAATAAAAAAATAAACTTCTTAATTATTTCGAGTTTGTATCAATCGACGTGTGCAAAAAAGGAGAAAAAAAGTTTGGATGTATATCCAATTTTTGATATATATCGGATATATATCAAAAAATCCAATTATTTGATTTTTATTATAAAAATCGGATGTTTTCGAACCCTGATGATAATATAATAAACTGTAGATACGTTACAAGCGTAAAATCGTTGCAAGTCAGGAAGAAGGTTACTTACTTACTTGCATTCGTTATCAAACGGACCATCTTTGTTATCGGACGCGACGGTACGCCGAAAAAAGAGTCCCGGGGAAAAAGAACAGAGTATCGTACACTCTTGTATGTATGAGTATGTTATTTTAGTCACCGTGACTTCAAATTACCAGATTTATCTGCATTTGCAACATTTGAAATCAGGATAGTATGGGAATAAAGTGTCTATTTATGATACGTCAATGATTTTCATAATTTGTGTAATTACAATGAAGAAATGTTGAAAGAAAATGTAGCTACATAGTCTCCGAGGGATGGAAAGAAACCAATAAAATACCGAAAGCTTGACTAGCGATTTTCGCGATAGTTAGTCTCAGATCCCCAACGCGCGTGCGCGAACCATAAAACAAAACACTCTGCGATCCAACTTCCTGCAAATATCGTCACATAAAATGTTAGTTTAAAAATATTATTACAATACGATATATTTAAAAAAATAACCCATAAAAACCAAGTTTTTATTATACTCCCTTTCTCATTTACTAGTTGAAACTTTTTTTTTCGCTTAACCTATGCATTAAGCTTCGGTCGGGCGACGCTACGAAAGGGAGTAATAAAAAATTTCCCAAAATCCAAAATTATACTATAATCAGGTTTCGCGTCTACCAAACGCGTTGAAATATTTATAAGTTGTATGAAAAAACCATTCAAAATTTGAAAAATCCAAAAATTTATTAATTTTTTTAAACGAAAATTTGACAGATCTTCTCGATCGTCGCCACGAGTCTGCTTGCAAAGTTTCAGCTCGATTGGATCACGGGAAAGGGGTTTAAAATGGATCCAAAATTTTTTCGTCAGTCAAGAAGATAAGGAGACAAGAAGACAAGCAGACGCCACGAGTTAATAATATAAAGGGAGTAAAAAGTAAAAATCATTTACCGAATTCAGCGGTACTTAGAAAGTTTTTTTACCATTTACTCGGTAATGGATGAAGCCATTTTTTTCTTCTTTACCGAAAACCGGTAAAGCAAGGTAGATGCTTATTGCTGGCTACAGCACTTACATTCCGTGCGTACGTAGGATTGTTACATTATTCAAGTTGCTTCACAACTCACAATATACCTACGCCACGCAGTGTCATGAAGTGCACGTAGGGTTGCCACCTTTTTTTTTGTGCAAATAAAGTACATTGGTTATTAAAGGTAGAAAAAAAGAAAGAAAAGAAAGAAAGAAAGAAGAGAAAGAAAGAAA
This sequence comes from Agrypnia vestita, assembly GCA_016648135.1. Lineage (NCBI taxonomy): Eukaryota > Metazoa > Arthropoda > Insecta > Trichoptera > Phryganeidae > Agrypnia > Agrypnia vestita. The sequence goes on from JADDOH010008247.1 coordinate 22,420, forward strand.
AAAAGTACATTGTGTCAAAATAAAGTACGATTTATTTTACTTTTTTGTTTTGCATATTTTTCCTTACCTACTTTTTGCAACCTTTAACAAATAATTATCACTACTAATCAACTGCACAGCATGATTGAAGTCTATTTTATTTAAGTTAAAGTAAATAAGTCATTCATTTTTATCAGATTCAGAGACGCTTTGTTTTTTTCGTCTCGCCATTTGCTATTCATCACAGAAAAAACTCTGTAAAACCAATTAAGTAATCGTATTTTAACTGCACTCAATCCGCCGCCTTACACAAAACAAACAATAAGTTTTTAAAATGACTGACTATGTTGACATTTGAGGTTAGGTTGCATTAAAAAACGAGTGGTTGTGTGGCGACCGCCACAGGGTATATCGTCAATTATCGAACCTATTCGGCAACAATTGATAACGTCATCGACCCCGATAACTCTCTCGTTCCGTTTTACGCAAAAATTTCTACATTGAATTTTTTTTTGTATGTTATAAGTAAAATGAATCTCAGAGAAATCAAATCATGCGAAATATAGTATTTTCGCGTACTTTATTGTTAACATAAAGTATAGAGTATAATTACCCGAAATAACGTACAATACTTTACAATATAGTACGGGTGGCAACCCTAAGTGCACGGTAATTGTGTATTATAGTATTATCTTTATAATATTATTTGCCGGGGCTTGTGGTTACCTACCTATACAGGTCTATGATAATTGGAATGATCACATGTACATAATATATATTGCATTTAATGAGATGGAATGAGATACACCTTAGGGGCTTATTTTTATTAATATTTGACAGAGGATTAAAATTTTAAAGACTAAAGCATACAGAGAAAAGATGTTATAACAGGAAAATGGACATCAAACCTATTATAAATTCTCATTGCGTGCGTTTATTATATATCTATGCAATAATCGATAAAATATAAAATTAGTGTAACACAAAGCCTATATAAAAATAAGAAAGCATTAGAAACAAAGCGTATCCCGAAACATATTAATTAATGAATTATGCAGAAATAAAAACATAATAACTAAGCATATCTGAAAAACAGGAGTGTCAATGACCATTGCAGTGAAATATAAAATGAAATATTATATTTAATGTATACGTTGGATATAATTGGATCATTTATATGGCGCCATTTTCGTGAGTACTCACCTCAAGGCGTCTTAGCAAAGCATGATACACATAAAACAAAATAATATTAAGACGAAGATAAAATAGAAGGCGAATGAAAAACCCTGGTAGGTACGTGATGCTGAATTAGTCATAGATTCTAGACAAGTGCGCATACACGTATACTATGCGTGTATGCATATAGGTCTTTTCATATGAGCATGCAATTGAGTTAGTGTAGGTACAGTGAATGGTACCCACCGCTTACCCAGGACCGTTCTAAGAGCAAAAGCTTCCATATCGGTCCTATTCAATCGTCTCCAGGTTGATATTTTTTCCAACTAACAAGCAGGACCGTGCTGGTCGTATAAACCGCTCGAACAAAACCATTCACTGTCCCCGCCTTAAGATATGTCTTTATTGAAAAACAAAATACATAATTATAATACATAAAATACATAGAAAATAAACAGTAACATAAAAGTAAGAAGGAAAAAAATACAAGGAAAATAACATAAAAAATAAAAAGAACCCAAAATAATATAAGTGCAAATAACAAAATCAAAGAAAGAGGAGCGTGTCCGTAAACTTAACACAACGAAGCAATGCACGTATTACGCACTGTACCCACACTAACTCAATTGCAAGCTTATATGAAAAGGCCTATACCTGCTATTATTTATGATTAAATGTTGACAAGCTGAAGGTATTATAATAATTTTAAGGCATATTTACATACCTAAGGGTAGCCCGTCGGCCATCCAAAGGCCCATGTCCGTGGAATGAGACGCGCTGAGATACGTCTCAGAGAGTTGGATGGCTTTAATATCAATTCTGTGACAACGTATTGAGATTTCGATGTAGAAATATAGACGAAAACCCGTGCACAAATGTTCGATTTGACAGCGATACTCGAATATGCGTAAAAACATCACCGTATATTTAAATATATTTATAACTTTATATTTTGAAAAGGTAGAAAAGCAGAAAGCATATAATTACAAACATTTATTCCGGTTTCACTGCTGCTGGAGATATTTAAATCCACTCAACTGACAAACGGAATACAAATTAATGATCAATGGACTGACATTTGACGAAAGTAACATCAAACGTGACACGAGGCATGATACGGCGAATCTATAAGACATTGCGATGTGGGGAAGCCTAATGTCTCGAACGAATCTCACGGGAGCAAATCCGTATCTGGGAGATTGTGTCGAGTCAAAAAACTTGGATGTTTTAGCCGACTGCGCTTAGAAGAATTCAGTATTATGAATATGGATGGATAGTGAAGAAGTGAAGTATGTACTGTCAGCTGAAGGGAGTGGAAGGCCATGACTGGATAGAAAGTTGAGTTTAGATTTCAGGTTCCGAGGTTAGAATTGAAAAAGAGATTATAATGTTTATTTTATTAAAGTGAATATAAATTAAAATGTAGTCAAATAAAATAACTCTTTGTTTAACACCACTTTATTGAGTTTAAACCAGCTAGTTTTAACTTAGAGATGAGTCTTCATCAGGGTTCAGTATTAACCAAACAAAAACAGATTCACAATCAAGAAAGCGGGGTTGGGTGAGAGAGAGGGTATGGGTGGGTGTAGTTAATTGGAATGGGAATATATCTAGAATTGGGTTACGCGACAAATCTAGGTGTTTATTATTATTTTTTATTTTTTTTTTATTTCTAAGGCTTCTAAATTATTAAGACGTATACCTATTCTCGTTTCATTTGTATGAAGTACATTTACACCCAAAAATTGTTCAAATACGTGGTTTTTTTACTCCCTTTCTTTTAACTCGTAGCGTCTGCTCGCTTGCTTGTCTGACAAAAAACTTTGGATCGATTTTTAACCCTTTTCCCATGATTGAATCGAGCTGAAACTTTGCAGAAAGAATCGTGGCGACGACGAAAATGATCTAACAAATTTTCGTTAAAAACAAATAATAATAGTATAATTTTGGATTTTTAGGAATTTTAATGTTTTTTCAAATTCAAATCATTATAAATGAGTAATTAGCCCGATGCGTGTATAGATACAAAACCTGATTCAAAGCGAAAGGGAGTATTGTTTATGGGTTAGTTTTTTCTTTCTATTAAATGAATTGCTACGTCTCAGCACAATGTGTTTGCTTCGAGTGAAAATTTAAGTTAAAATTATTAGCATACGCGATGAAGGAAGAGGTTCTATGCATGAATATTTTTGAGAATATCGTATAATGTTGTCTCGAGCATAAAATAACTTGATTCGGATATCAGTATCGGCTGTGGGTAACCTACTTGTGTGAGTCCGCCCATCTTGTTTATGGTTTCATCGTAAACAATAGTAGTATCACCAGTATCATCAGTAAACAATAGTAAACATCGTAAACAAAACAATAGTAGTACGCCTAGTTACGAACCGCCCTTTCAAAATTTCAACCGGTAGGTTGTTTAAAGTGTGACCTAAAATTAAACGTTACTAACATCAAATAACCAGTTTCAAAAAGGTTTCCTGAAGCTGAGCAGCTTTAGCGAGGCAGAGCGTTAGCGATTACAGCTTAAACTTCGCACACCTCTAACAACATTGGCGTTCATGTAGATTATATCCCAAAATAAGGCTATTGGGATTGTATTGTAATCGGTATCCAGAAGAAGCCTTAGAAAAAAAATCATTAAAAATATAAAAAAAATATTTACTAAATAAACAACTAGATTTATCGCACAGTCCAATTCTAGATATATTCCCCTTCCAATTAACTGCACCCACCCATACCCGCTCTCTTTCACCCAACCCCCGCCATAGTTGACATTCTGTCTCTTTCTTCCCTTAATGTTTTCTTGACTGTTTGTAATTCTGTGTTTGTTTAGTTAATACTAAACCCTGATGAAGATTCAGCTGTGAGTTGAAACTAGTTGGTTTAAACTCAATATAGTGGTGTTAAACAAAGAGTTATTTTATTTAAAGATATCCAGAATGTCCTAAAACATTTCATTGAAGGAGAACGTACTCTACATAGTAATAATATTCAACATTTCGCTATCACCTTAGACAAGGGCATAATAAGGAATACAAATATTATGAACAGATATTATGAACATGTACACCAGAAAAATTAAGGCTACACAAGCTTGAGAAAAATTTACAATAAAATGGTATTGCTTGCCCAACGTAACTTGGCGTGCGGCGAATTTGGAACTAAAACCCGCCCCGCCCGCACCCGGCGGTAACCCCGCGCCCTGTCATTCAGCTCATTCTCGTCCTTGAGCGCGAGCTGTGACATCTTGATTACCAATATACACTGAATTATTATGTCCAAAACATCCTAAACAGTCCGGGATGGTGCAAGAACAATTGCCAATGAAGTATTATAGTTTTGCGAAGCTGGAAAAGCGAGTATTGGACCGATATTACCGCCTGACAGTTTGACAGATAGAACGGCCGCCATCACTGCACGGTTTCTTTAGTGCTGCCCGACCAAATTTCTGTATTTAATACGACATCGGTCACCGGACATTCTGTACATTATGTATTGTGGAATAAATTTACACCCTGACAACTTCTGTTACGCGATAGGAACGCCCTCCCTCGCACGCCAAGTTATAGTGGTACGACTATATATGATGGCTTTACAGGGATAAAGAATGGAGACCCATACATGATAAGATAGGCCTCAATACAGTCAGTTCGGGCTTGACACTTAACTTTATCACCGGAGTATAAAGGGACTGTAAAGCACCCAAGTCTTGCGCCTATTTCATCCGTCTGTCTTAAGTAAATTGTATAAAAAATATAAACAAATAATATACAGGGTTATTTGTAAAACATTAATAACCTCGCAGGACTATACTCTTGCCTTGATTATGAGTCGAAAATGTTCAAGCTATCATGATCTAATATCAATAGTTATGGAGATATGTGACATCAAAGTTTGCATTTTTTATAAAATATTTCTGACTTATTTTTTGTAAAACATTGGACTATTATTATAGTAACTAATATCAATTACAAAAAATTCATTCGTTTCAATACAAGTTAAATAAAATGATTTAAACCCTGAAAAAATTTCAATTTGAATGTTTTCCAATTGGAATTCGAAGGTTTTTATTTTTTTATTTGACTTGTATTAAAGGGAATGAATTTTTCATACTCGACATAATTTACCGTAATGATAGTCCAGCGTTTTACAAAAAATAAGTCAGAAATATTGAATAAAAATGCAAACTTTGATGTCGCATGTCTCCATAACTATTGATATTAGGTCACGATAGCTTGAACATTTTCGACTCATAATCAAGGCAGGAGTATAGTCCTGCGAGGTTATTAATGTTTTACAAATAACCCTGTATACTGTAGGAAAAATTTGCAAGTGTAGGTATGGGCAGCCAATTCTCTTCACCGGGTAACAAAACTCCTTCAGAGCCCAGCAGCGCCAGCAAGTCGGACGCCGACAGACAGATCAATGGCTCCCCGAGTACCTGCCCAGAGCCACCAGCGACCACTTTTTCTTCCAGAACAGGAAGCTCGGGTGACGCGGCCCGGAGCAGGAAGACACTTCAAAACGGCTTGGACAAGTTGTGAAATCGGTCGTAAATTTCTTACATCTCAAAGTTCTGCCTTTGCTGGGAGAATTCTTTTTACTGTAGAAGTTGCTATTTAAATAATACGAACGCAAAACATTCGGAATTTAAATTATATTAATATATTAGTGAATTGTACGAAACCAAACATATACGCAAAAACAAAACAAACACGCTCCTACAGTCGCATGTTAAAATATCATATATGGGGAGTATAAATTCATTTTTTTTTTCATTTCAATTCAATTTATTTAATAATATGTACATTACAAACTAAGTGTTCAAGGAATACATATTATGGAAATATATATCAAAATAAAAATATTTAATAAATTGAAAATAACATAAAATTTGGTCAAAGGTGTAGGAGAATCCCGCTTCGGAAAACCCCCTCAGACACATGGAATATATCAATACCCAAAGCGATTTTGTTCAGCACAGCTGTGGCTCTTCCAACAGGCATAACCATCGGCAGGTTGGTCCTGTATATTGTAATGTGAAACAATCTATGCTGACGATGTCTAATGTAATTATCAGGAACATACAAACCAATGCTCTGCATAATTTCAGGATTATCGATCATACCGCGCAACAATCGATAAAAATGTGTAATCAAATATACATTCCTTCTAGTCTCTAGACTATTGTAGCCAAGCATACCCTGGAGAAACTCGGTTGGGTAAAGCCAAGGATAATGCCCGTACTCTCTCATGTAGAGATATCTTCTTCTTCAAAAACTTCTTTTGGACTTTCTCCACCATAAGAGAGCCTTAAAATCAAGGGTAGCAATATCAAAAAAAAATTAATGCAGTCATCGAGGATTACTTATTTGTATTGAAATCGAGATTTTATAGGAAACATAATTTTGAAAAGGATTGATACATAAAGTCTAGAATTCAGCATATTAGAAATCCTCGGTGACTGCGTTCAAAACATTTTTAATTTTTTTTGGATATTACCTACTTGCCTCTGATTTTATACCCCACATTTCAACTGTTAATTAACATTTCCCATGAGGATACCATATCTAGATTAATTTATTAAAATCCCGATTTATTTTCATAAAAATCTTCTAAATTTACGGAAACCACAGATTTAAAGCATATAGTAGATTAAATAAAGTTCGGACTAAAAGCCGAACATCGGACCATACGAATATCCCAATTTTTGTTGAATTTTCCGAGTAATTAATACGGTATTTATTAAATATTTGTTTTAAAAGAGACATTTCTATTTTTCAAACAGGATGTGTTTTTTCAGAGGTCGTGTCCTATATCCAGCAATGGAGAGATGAGGAAGAAGAAGAAATTATTCAATACGAATTTGTTTTTAGCTCTATTACCGCCGTTTATAGCTCTATTTCGTCGTCGCTGCGCTGAATGACGTCCGTCTCTTTGACAAGGACCTGTAATCTGCGGATATCTCTTTTGTTGCCAGTTCTTGCGGCTGGTTCATTTCGCGGTCAATACATTTAAATAGTTCTGCATTTCGTAGTACTTTGGCGGATGTGTTATGAGAAGTGATGCGCTGTTTATTTTATGTAAGCCAAAGAAGTATTTACTTCTAACGCGCGTATATAAATACGCGCACCTAATCAATATATTTCTATATCTTATATCTATAATATATAGTATATAGATAGATAGAGATAGTATAATAGATATAGATATCGAGAATATTTGCAAAGATCGAGAGACTATCTATAGATATATATAATAGATATATATAATATAATATATATAGATATATATGATAATCTATATAGATATATAGAGATATTATAATAAGACACCAGAAAGTTCACCTA
>JADDOH010008248.1:0-30733 GCA_016648135.1 Agrypnia vestita
AAATTTAGAAAATAGAAAAAATAAAGAGAAGAGAAAAAAAAAAAGAAAGTCATTTATGTTACCCGCCGGGTCCTTACGAATAAGTGTGCAAAATTTGGGTCAGATCGGTCAAACGGTACAGATTTGCATAGAAAAATATCCGGGGGAGGGGAGGGGTAAATGGGAAGAGGGAAATATTGCCTATGTTACCTGCCGGATCCGAAAGAATAAGTTTGCAAAATATGGGTCATATCGGTCAAACGGTGTAGATTTGTAAAGAGAACAGACAGGCAGACACACATTGTTTTTATAGATATAGATATAATGGAACTATGTTGCTAAACTGAAACTTCGCGGTAAAATTTGTAAAATAATAAAATTAAAGCTATAAAATATTTACGAAATGTTTAAATTAAGAATTCCCCGTATCTTTCATGTTTGACGTTTTTAATTAACACAAATACTAAAGAAAATGTACTAATTATCATAACTCTGTTATCTTTGTCCGTTGGGGAACTTTAAATACCCATTAGGGTTATGATAACAAAATCGGTAATTTTATTGTGCCGTATAATTAAAGGAATACAAACAAGTACTGCGTGTTCCATTGGACGGTTGCGTGATGTGCTGCCTCGTTTGTGTCAACATCGAAAAGTCAGTTTTTATCGTCAATATTTGCTAACCTTTAATATTTACAGCACCTATTTTCAAATCCTGTGTAATTACACATTCGAGAGTACCTACTTGCAAAATTAATCAAAATCAATATTTACACAAATCAACCAAATTATTCTCGGTGAGAAATTTTAAAAACGCGAATCATATTGAAAATGGTTTATTTTATTAACGAGTGTAACAGAGATAGATAGTCCACAATATTTTACAGGTGGAGTTTTGTTTTGATTATGAGTTAAAAATGTTCAAGCAACCATGACAATGATGAAGTAATAGTTATGGAGATATGCAATATCGAAGTTTTTTTTTTCTTTTTTAGTATTTTTGACTTTGACCCTAAATGAAGTTGAACCATCATTTGGGGGTCAAAATTTTAAGAAATATAATTGATGCTCCAAACTTGATAGAGAAATATAATAATGCCCTATTTGTACCAAATTACTTGCAAAATCGAGGTCACGCGCTATTTCATGTTACAAAATGCAGAACGGATGTAATGAATAAGCACATCATAACGCGTAGTGTGCTCTTAAATAAACTTAGCGATCATGTCGATGTATTTAATGATGACATTAAAAGCATCAAGCAGAGGACTTGTAAATGTAGTAATCTGTTATGCAATTAAAAAAAATTACATTTATATCAACTATGAAAAATTTATTAGCTTCAATACAATTTAAATAATATAATTAAAGCCTGGCAGAAATGGAAAATAGTTTTTTTTATGGAAGGTTTTTAATTAAATAATTATATATAAGTTAATTAAAAAATTTTACTTTGAAGATTTTTTTAATGTAATATCTCCAATACGTGTAATCTAATTCTAGAATCGAGTTCACGATATGATCACAGTAAAAAAAATATGACTTTAATTACGCCGGTGAATTGAATATTCCACAGTGTCGGACACGTGTTTTGAGATGAAAGTTTTGTTATCCATTCGTTTTTGGACAAAAAATATAGGTACCTAGTGCGAACGATGTCATTTTAAGCCCAGAAAAATATTTAACCGAGTCTGCCGCCGTTTTTGAGGTAGAAATGTAGTTATTTTCTCACTTTTAGATAAAAAATAAACATAGATGTATAAGTGTACAATGAAATTAAAGGGTATACTGACAACTGCGCGCCCACAATTACGTGCAATACAAAAGTACATAACGTCATTAAATCCAAAGTCTTCTATTTTATAGTCTTTCACAAAACTGTAAAGTAAATAATAATTAAACAAAACGCTTTGTAAATACAACCGACATAAAATAAGTATTTAATATTCGAAGCAATCTTTTGGCACACTCAGGGCGTATTTTGAGAAAGAAGAAATAACGTACATTCTCATGATGAAATTCAACGTTTTACAACCAAGTTTTTTGTAATGTGTTCCATTGTTGAAGATAAACTTTTTCATACTTAGGTTAGTCGAATTTTTTTTTCATTATCTTAATTCTTAGTTTTGTTCTGCGCGCCATTGTTGAGGTTGTACAAATACCGCACGCATTAGCCTTACGTCAGTGGGGTCTGGTCTTGTGCGCAGTTGTCGGGGTGCCATTTACGAACTAAAATCGGGAAAATTCTACCAAAGTGTACTCAACCTATTAAAAATATTTAAGATCAGTATAGTTAAGCGTACACAAATATTTAAATAGATTCATAAACAGAGATTAAACTAAGTATATACAAAACACGACTTTGAAACAAATCGAACTAGAAACACTACCATCACATCTGTGACTGGGAGATGCAAAGTGAATTATGTACTCTGTATGAAGTCGCAAAAAATAGAGGCTTTCAAAAGCGAAGGTAGAAAAGCCATCTGCTAAACCGGGTCTAACGGTAAAATCTATATAATTTTCTGATATAACGGCAAATCGATGTAATCTTCTAAAGTTTATAAAGTTATTATAAAGGTGGGATAAGATTATTTCAAATAATGGTTTTACCAAATGGTAGTATTCAAGAATAATTTTCAAATAATTTAAAAAAATCAATTAAATTTTGGTTGTTTTATTTTTTGATTATATAAAAATAATATTTTTTTATAATTATTCTCTTTGTAGTTATCTAGATATTAAGTACAATTAATACTCTATACTTAAAATATCCATGTAAAGCTTTTATTTTTTTTTGTAATTTTAAAATATCATTAAAATGATTCAAACAATATTAATCCATCCGAAAACACCTAACTCAGTAACATAATTAAATTTTTAGAAATACGTATCTTAAAGAAAACCTACGGGTTTTGAATATTATTATTATAACTTGTATATCACCGTACCACAAACACTAGATCGAATATTTTACGGAATTGGGAAGAATAGAAAAAAATGTTAATAATGTTATTTCTGTATCCATATATTGTGCCTTGTTTTTGTGATTTTCGACTATTTTCAATAAGTGAAGCGAATGCCAATAAGATTAATTTTGAGTAAATACTATTGATTGTATTATCAATTAATATTTTAAAAATTAAATATAACTTTTGATAACGATTGTATTTTCATCGTTACAATTATATCTCTTGTCCTAATGATTATTATTCTAAATATTTTGCCCCAAGATTGTAATACTTGTTTTTTTAGATTTTAGGTATTACGTAAACTTCGTTTGCGCACCAATCACTTCATTGAATGTTAACCAACTTGAGGTTTAACTAACCAAAGAGCACGGAAAAGTCTTAACAAAACCCTATGGACTTCAAATCCTACTTTTATTACGAGGTGAGTGTGTTCATTGGCTCACCTTACATAGACCTAATCCTAGGTGTTATTGCGAGTCTATAATTCACTAATTAATGTTTATTATAGCCTGGAGACTTACCGCTTCTTATGGTTGTATTTTCCTTACCCTTTTGAAACGGCTAATTTGATGTTCGATGTTTTTCTAGAATGTGGGAGGATTTCTGTATCCCTTTTGTTGAAATGTAGCCCTCATTACGGGTACTAAACCCGGTCGGGAAAATACACCGCCCACATTTTACAAAGACTTTATTAGGAACCTGCCTAGTTAGCCCGAGAGTTTATGTCCAAATTCAGATGCGTAATCAGTTTTCCCGCCTGGCTTTAAAACAACGAACGGACATGAGGCTGTTAATTAAATTAATCTTGAAGTTTATTGGTACAAATATTCATAAAATATATTTAAATATTTAAATTCTTTGAGTTTTGTCGCGTAAGACCACGAATGACATAAATCGCATGCAATTTAGACATTACATGCATTACGAAATACAATTAATAAAACAAATATGTAATAAACATTGTTTAAAACCACTTAAGTGTATTTATTTATAAGGGTTTGTTTTGATCACCTTAATCATAAATTTCTGGTCTTAAATAAACTTTTATGTTTAGACTAGAAGGAATATGTATTTGATCACGCATTTATATCGATTGTTGTGCGGTACGATCGATAATCGTGAAATTATGCGGAGCATTGATTTGTATGTTCCTAATAATTACCTTAGACTACGTCAGTATAGATTATTTCAGATTCTAATGTACAGGACCAACCTGCCAATGATTATGCTTGTTGGAAGAGCTACTGCTTTGCTGAACAATATCACTCTGGACATTGGTCTGTTCCATGTCTCTCAGAGGGTTTTCGTACACTTTTGATATAAATGATTTTATATGTATTTAACATTTGTTTTTGTTGTTTATATATCTCTAACTTATTTATAACATTTACGAATTAAATTTATGTTTGTAGTGTAAATGTTATATAAATAAATAAATTGGATTGAAAACTTTTTGAAAAATTCTGCCGTTAGGCATGGTTGACAATAAATTTGTTTTATACATCTCATTGGACTTCAGGTTTTGATAAATTTACGTATATACGCCCCAGGACAGATGAAAAGGTGGGTGGATGATGTATCTGGAGAACAGTTTCTTGGATTCTGGATAGGGTAAGCAGTAAGGTCAACTGATACTTCAATGTCCAAACATTGAATAAAAATGATGTTGAAAATCACGCGCACTAGTTTAAACGAGATTTTCAGTCTAATCAGTCAGACTATAATCTTAGTTGATATTAATTATATAACATCTATAAACTTGTCCTACATTAGTGTTGACAAACTATAACAAATAAAACGTATACAATTAGCTACTCTAGCACAGACTTCGCCTAGTTGAGTAGCAGTAATCCACAAAACATAATTAAAATATGTGTATTTAGATAAGTAATATTGTAAATAAAATGATATACACTATTATGATCCACATATTCATGTATAAAATAAATTATACAAGGATTTTATGAATACACAAATAAAAATAAAAAATATAGCCGGCCTTATGCGTAAATAAAGTAATTTTGTATGGAAGTGAAATGCTTATCAAACCCAAGTTTAATTGCCTGTGTAATGAATATTTTGTTTTGATAGATTGGCCTCTCAACGAGAAGTGTCATCACCCAAAAACATATCTGTTTATAATGAATCTCGTGCATGCTCCGACTTTTGCAATGGGAGTAATTTGAACGTGCAGTTAAATGAGTCGCTCAGTGCGGTGTGCCCAACTCACGAATATGCCTGCATAACAAATCTAGCCTGTGAAAGCTTTGCAATTTGCAGTTCTGTTGTTATTGCGGGCTGAAAACGGAAAATTTCAAAAATTTCAACAAGATCATCACATGAAGCATTTAGTTCTGAAGCAAACCCAGTCAAATCCAGCAAATATATTTTAACGAGATGTAAAAGAATGAATCCCTCGTAATATGTTGATGATAACAATAAGATAGAACTTATACCTTCTAGGATACACTACCATACTCTGGTATTATCTACATATAATATTCGGGAAACGCCTACAAAATCTGGAACCTTATCGTAAAAACTACAAAATAAAAAATTGTTCTCGAGACTTCAAGAAACACAGGTATAAATACGAGAAGCACCGCGCTACGTAGTGAGTTTTTTTTTACATTTCTGTCGGTGGGATATCAGCCGCGGGACGTTATCAGAGCGACAGATATTAAGCGAAATAATGGAGGGGAGTACAGTGATGAATAAAGTGATACCCATCGATAGTAAAGAGTTCCAGTCGAATGATAAATTGTGAAATAGTGTGAATCCAAGAATATTGTATCAATTAAATTAGTGTTAGGTGACTTTGTCAAGTTAATAAAATAATTTTTCATAAACTAATTTCTAGTTTCTTTAATTGTCTCCCAAAGCCACGACCCGTGACAATATTAAAGACAATTTCAATGTAGACTTAAGTTATAAAATACGTTAGAAAGATCGTACTTATACAAATTTAGAACTTAGTACCCGTGAATGAATGTAATCATATTCACACATAAAAATAAAAACGATTTATGTAATCGGAATATACTTCAAATAAACGAAATATAAAATGTCAAGATATTTTTATAAAAATTCTGCCAATCGATTCACGGAAAAGTGAACTTAGCTTATTTTATAGATAAATAAAATACTTGTGTAAGACCACTTTTGAGTTCAATTTATGCACGACTAGTTTCGAGAGCCATAGAAGCTCTCATCTACAGGTGAGAATATAAACTTTATATTCTCACTTGTGGATGAGAGCATCTGTGGCTCTCGAAACAATTCTTGTATAAATTGAACTCAAAAGTGGTCGTACACAAGTATTTTATTTAACTATAAATTATCATGTCATTCCACAAAGTAAATGCCAAATCAATTAATAATATATGTTTATTTGATCATAAATTAAATATCGATATTTATTTCTTAACTATATCAAAAGCTTTTTTTAACTATAACATTCAATAAATATTGATTAATAAACGTACTTTTAGAGAAATTCTAAATATTTTTATTTCATTCCCAGGATTCCAAAAATTTTCCTCCGATTTATTTTTTACGATGGTAGGTACATGTAAGCATTTTAAATTTGGAAACAAATAGTTTGGTGAAACCTTGGTACAAAAAATAAATGAGTAAGCCACCTGAAACTAGCGTAATCAAATATAATAAATCTTTTTTCTCTTACCATCTACATCATAATTTTTGTTCTTTGACAGCATTATGTTAGTGTGGTCATGAAAAGTCATCAAAATAATATACCTTATAGGACTAAACGTATTGCAATATTAATTTTTTGATAAGTTTTAAAATAAATTTGTGCAACATTCGTGTAGACCATAGTACTCTATCACGATGAATTAAGATGTATGGTATTCTATATCAAATAAAGTTGTCAGTTAAATGAAAAACATTAATGTGTAATTCAAACAAACAGTAAGCATACAAGCAACAGATAAGTGTAGTACAAAAGCACAGATAAAGCAAGTCTAAAAGTTTAAATATCTTAGAGTGGAATTCTCTAGCGACGGGAATACGAAATAAACAGAACAGGGTGCCTGGGGATGTTTTATGATTCCCTTATAGTGCAGTGATAAAGAAATCCGAGTTAAGTGTCGAGACCAAACTGAATATTTTTAAAATTGTGTTCCTAAAGGCCCACTTTAATATTATGGTCGGTACGCCCAGGGACTCGTGGTCAATAAGTGTGGATTGTTACGGAGAGAGTGAGATCAAAAATCCAGGCTGCCGAAATGAGATATCTTGGGGAGTAGCAGGAGTAATATTAATGGACCGAGTGAGAAGTATCTAACGCGTTAACCTTTCCCTAGCACCGCAGTAACAAAGATCTACCGAGTAATGGTTCCGTGAAGAGGCAAAATATTAATTTTTAGCCAGATCAAAAAATAATAATTTTGCTTAGAAATTACTAATTACTGGAAAATTATATCTAGCAAATCGCATTAAAAATAATTATATTGAAAATAAATTCAATGTAAAATTATTACATTAAACGTCAGCTGCATAAAAAATAACATTCCTAACAAGACAGAAAGAGGACACACGTTATTTTCAGAGTGGATATACGAATATAATATAGGCATTACCATTAAAATGAAGGAAAATAAGAAAGTGTTCAATGCGACATGTGGAATGCTTCGAATTATATTTTTTAATTACATTTATCTTATTTTTAATTAACATGCACAATTAGTGAAGGTACGATACAATAATTAATTTGGATAGTAAATATTTGTTTCATTCATGTAACATTAAAATCTTAAATCCCGTCGCGCGTAAAGACAATAAAAATTAAAATAAATTTGAACTCGAGTATTAAGTTGTTAACAGTATTACGTTCACCAACTAGTTACTTCTCTTCTCAATATTCCAGTTACCACCTTTGCCTCATTTTAACCCTGCCCCATTTTTCAGTACCTAATGGATGAATTATTGTATTTCCACCTAATATTTATTTTTCTATATTTCGTGTATTCTGAATGTAGTCTGTTAAATATTTTACCTTTCTATGAGAGATTGTGTTTCTCTCGAAACGCAAGTAGTAAAATTTAAAATCATAATTTAATCTTTTTTCAATTGGTTAAGCAACTATGTAGATTGACATTTTATGTGTAATCAAGTACTTCAGCAATAATATTTAAAAATAATTTTTTAAATAATTTAGAAAACCAAAAAACAAAACACATCATTCATTTTGATATTTTGACATTTATAAAACACCCTGACGATGGAAAGTTTTTTTCGAAACTTGTAGGTGTAATTAATGAATAGGTAAATTAAAACAAATAATATATTTTTTATAATTAAATCCACCTAGAGATACCATAGCATGCTTTTATACAATTTAATGATCATCATTTTAAAGTCATTTAAGTAAACATAATAATTTTATTCTTGATTTAAATTCTTAAAAACTTTAAAATTTTTGCGGTAATACTCATTAACCATGCATCTATAGGTATTTTCTATCACGGTGTATTAAAGGTTAAAAAGAATAACTGGAACAGAGTTTCTACTTCTATATGAAGAAAGATCTCAACTGGGCCAGCTGGGAAACGATTTAATAATAATAATAATAATAATAATTTGATAATTTATATAGCGCCGTTTTCGCGAGTACTCACCTCAAGGGCGCTTTACACAAAAAAAATATATAACATAATAACATACTACTAAAAAACTTATTAACTATTACTTATTCACTAAATGGAATGCAAGAAATGCTCGATTAACATTTAAAATTATAATAGTTGGAAGAATCAGGTCTTTTCGCGGAGTGCATACTAGGAGTGAAAAACATAAGGTAGTGATGTAGCGATCTGATCGCATAGGTTTTTATATGATTGTCTAAATAAGTGCATCATTAGTTTTTTTTTAAACTGTGGTAAGCTGTCTGTTTGTCTCAGTTTATAAGGTAGTTTATTTCATAACTTTGTCTAGCCACCGCGAAAGCACGATCACCGGAATTAGTTTTGTGGATGCGATTTACTTCAACTAACATGTCTGTATTAGATGTTGATGCTGAGCAAAGGGTTAATTGTCTGTTATTTACGGATAATGGAGTGTAGAAGTCGGTTGTGTATTGAGGAGCCATTTTGTGAATAGCCTTGAATATTGTGAGGCATAGCTTGTATTCAATCCTCTCTGGACATTTAAGCTATTGAATGGATTGAACGGATTATTATCATCTCTGCTTACCTCGAAGTACACGGCATAGTGGTACGTGTTTACCAACTGCGCTTGCGTAAACACGCTCAAATACGTTACTTAATGAAGAACACGAGTTACGATGAGTATTCACCATTTAGAAAATCTATTGCCGGAATAGGCGGCAGAATTTAAATAAAGCGGGAAACGCAAATTTTTGTTCAAAATAAACGGTGGAGGAGCGCGGCCCGTACTCGAAAAAGGCGTTGACACGTTTCGGCGCAATTTGCGAAGGCGGTGACAAAAGATAAATTGCGGTTCTGTCTGCTGCGTAGTAAATGCATTAGTAGTTTCACTGAGTAGAATAAAATATGGTTAATATATTATGGTAACCAAAGTTTTAATATACGAGTATTTTCTTATAACATTTAACAATCATTAACTACTAGCTATATCAAAAATTTTACTACATTAACTTTGAAGCTAAATGGAAAACTCACCAAATGGATATAAAAATACACAAAGAAACACTCTCTAAACTATATTAGACATACAACTCCAATGGACTATTTACATAGATAAAGTAATTGAGTCTATGACTAAACTGACTAGTCTATTCCACAAATTACACGAAATCACACCGAAGACCATAAAAATTCTAATGTACGAAGTATACGTTAAGAGTAGAATAGAGTATACGATATCCTTCTGGGGAACTGGAAATGAGACAAACCTAAACAGACTTCAACGAAAACAAAATAAAATACTGAAAATGGTCTACAATTTGAAATACCCGACATCAACTGAAACGGTTTACCGAATAACATAGCAATTGAACATTGATAACATTACAAAAATCGGAACACTTAAACTCATTCATAGGCTAGCAAATGGCGAAATACAATACAAAGATAGTATAATCTAACTCGAACAAATGTAAAAGTAAAGAAATGAAATAAATAAAAAAAAATAAAAAAATATTTAATTAAACAAAATACACGAAAATCATCAACACTCCACTAGAACAGCTCAAAACTACCGTAAAATTATACAATGACCTATCTCAACAGACCAAGCAATTGACTACTAACAATTTAAAAACAGAAGTGACAAAAATGCTAAAACTCAGCCAAATATAACCAATGACTTTGTGTCATTAATATTATTATATCGAACTATTATGTAAAATGTTATCCATATACTTTTCAGATCACGATCATATTTTAATTTTATAATTGATTAATAAATTTGTTAAAAAAATAACCCGTCAAATATCACGGACTTATTAGCCTTGAATTTCAGTTTTACAATAATTCTTTATTAGTTACATATTAATTAGTCACAATAACAACAAAAATGCGAAATCAAATCAGTACAATATGATTGAACTGCCTGTTTCTGTCAATCCTATTATCCTATGTTCTCTAATGGCTTGAAATTGAAATTCTACATAATTTACTTCAGTTTTCCACAAGGCGCCAACATAAATCTAATTTTCACAACAAATAAAATTATCGTGAAATCACAGTATGTTTGTGTTAACATTAAACAGCGCTATCTCATAGCGTTTGTCAAGGCTGTGAAAATAGCGCCACTTAGCGTAGCATACCGTCTTGGTAGCGTTAACGATGCGTTATTACATAGAGGATATGTATTTTGATGTCTGTTAATTCGTTGAGAAGTGATTGATACTGAGAAGTTATTATTTTAAAATAGTAATTATTATACTTTTAATTAATTGAAATATAAAAGTTAAATATGTGTTGAATAAAACTACGCAAAAACTAAAGTATTTTTTTAAAACATAAATTGTAAGTAAACTATTTTATATATTTTGCAATAATTTTAATAAATATAAGATAATCGTTTACTTTGTAATATTACTGAAAAAAAAACATATCACAAGTCTCAAAAGCTAGAGTAGTTTGTTGGTCTTGTGTTTAGGACTCTCGCCTCGTAATCCAAAGGTCGCGGGTTCGAACGTAACTTCAGACCAGCAAGTTAGTCCTATTTTCATAGCACAAGCGTTTAGCTTAGTCTGAAAATAGTAAGAATATTGATGTGACACGTATTCCGTGTTCGCATCTCTATTTAAAAAAAAATAAGGCCCACAAAGTGGAGCAATTTTCTTCATTTTTAAAATTTCGTTGGTTTGATAATTTATTAATTGATTAATTAATTTATTTTGTGTCATTTTATGAAGTATTCGTATTTAAAATATATGGAGCCTGACGATTAATTTTATATTGACAATTTAACATACAAAAATGTGATTCAAAATGCAACATGAGATTTTAAAAAAAGTGGTGAATTTTGCACACATTGCCAAACGATCGCATGAACCCCATTAAATATTAAAATTACACATACAATGTATAAATACGCAGGCGAACAAAATGTTAAATATGATTTTCTCACCACAATTCGAACAATAGAATTGATTAATGAAACAGATAGAGGTCAGTGCGTGTAATGAATGTGGTCGTCCATATTATTAATTATATTCAAGTTAGCATTAATACTGCAATCGATCATCAGGTATTTTCTCTTTGTTTTGTAAATGTGACTGACACTTCAGTCTTATTTAAATAACGCATTAAGTAACGCAGGAAGTAAATTAGTATGTAAATAATTTAAAATGGAATGTTGACTTTATAAAAACTATTTTGTTATGGTGATATGTCCTGAAAAGTATGGTGATTTTATAATATTTTTCCATTCCGCAGGATTTAAGAATGCAACCAAGCAAATACAATACATATTTACATCAAGAGGAAGGAGTTGGGGTTGTTGAAAGAGGGGGACAGAGTGTATGTTTAATGCAAGGTTCTTAAATTTGGTTTAGATCGGCTAAAGGGTTTAGGATTGTATAGAAAATAAACAGATAGTCAGAGAGATAAATATTAAACTTTATAATACAAATATACATTATGATCCAATGTATATTTGTGTAATTTTACTCGTCTACCTATCGGCTGACAGATTTTATGCCACATTTTTTAATAATCACAATTTTTTGATAATCATTAGATGTATACTCGGTAGAAATATTGTACATGCATTAGTTGTTTTACATCGACGTTTATTTTAATAATATAACAAACTAACGACCTCGCAATTTCCCAGAGGGGTATGCAGACAGGATAGAACACCACACTATTTTGTCCTGGCACACATTTTTGGTCTCATTCATGCACTTTCATACATCTTCTCATGCACACTCTTCTGTTTCTGCTGCCTTCAACACCACCTCAAATTTTCTTTACCATCCTTTCCTCGCTCATCCCTTACACATAGCAGAAGTCGACAAAAATATTTTCCACACACACGTATAAGCAACCGTCGAGACCGCAGAATCTAAATTCGTTTTTTTTTGCCAATTCATGGCTTCGTTTCCATACATTAGTGTTGGTATCAAAACTTCATTATTTGCCGCTAGTCTCGCTTCTTTTGACAGGCTATGATTTGGTGTTCTAAGTGGAATTATTGGTCATATTTGTATTCAAAACACAATTCACTTTATTTCTTTCAATAAGTATACGCTTTGAGGAATTCGATATATTTATTTTTGTTTTTTAAGCTACTTATACAATATATTTAATTAAAACGTTATTTATTACTGTGAATTCTAAATTTCGTAATTACATTTAATTTTTGAAGATTTTATTTTATTTTGGTAAGTGCATAAGCAAAAATATAAATGACAGTGCATGAATGATAGTGAATCCAATTCCAATCCAAAATTACAATACCGAGAATTCGGGATAAAATTTTAACGATCTCAAGATTAGAAAATGAACGTTTATGTTACATTTGTAGAAAACGGTAAGAAAAAATATGCACAAGATATATGTTTTATATAATATACATTATGTACAAGATATTTTTGCCACGGGTTTGCCGTGGGATTAAGATATTAAAATGAAACTTTAAACAAAAGAACTTTTATTAAAAACAATGTCATTTGACAGAAAAATTCGCTTGATCACTATTTTGTAATTCGCACTTATTCTTGGGTTAGCTAGAATGTTCCACTCGGCTCTGGTAATGCTTTGCACGCCATTGTCTACGACACGGATTTACACTTCGCAATTAGCATAGATGCAATTCATCGATTCTTCTGGTATTTATTCGGGTTCCAGATCTTTCTAACACATTCTAAATGTTCAGACTGTGCGAAAACTTTCGATTATGTGCTTTTGATTTTCCATTCTATCGTTTCGAGTCCCAGTAATAAAATTAATATCGATAAAAATATATTTCGTAAACGTAGTGCTTTTCTTATTGATTATCTCGGTGAAAAAAAATTAAACAACGGTTGTCGCATCGTAAAACTGAAATTTGCTAAATGTATATATATTTTTTAATGTTTTGAAAAAGTGCAAGCAATAACAGCGCTGTTCAAACTAAAGTTAAACAAGAAAGAAAAACAAATTGTACGAAAAACTCATATTACGTACATGTATGAAATGTTCAATATGTCGCCTTTACCGCCCATATAAGCCAACCCGCCCTATGCGGGGATCGCAGGAACAGTTGTTGTCGGTTCACTGAAACATTTAAATTGGTTCAGATCGTAGCTGGAATCGTGTGTTGGCTGTTACTAGAGACGGGCAGAGTTGTGTGAGGTTTGTCTCGCAGGAGTTAACTTCTCGACGATGGGAGTGCTGTGTTTATTTCTACCGTAGTACCCCAAAGAGCGAAACATTTTAATTATATATTTTTTGATTAAGAGGTTACACCACACTGCGAGCCTGAATTTTAGGTAGAAATTGGATTATTTTTAAATAATACGCAATAAACTGTTGTATTATGTATTAGAAAATTTTTGAAAAAAAACATATTGTCAATTCGCGTAGAGCTCCTCCGCCGCAACTGAACGCAACCAATGCACATTTGTCCGAGACAGAAAAAACAGTCATGTACTTATTAAAAAATACCTAAAGTATAGCTTAAACGATTCGGAAAACAAATCATTTTTGTAAAAATGGGAGCAGTCAGTTTAAAAAAATACAATCAATTTTTTTTATAAGCGATTGTTATTAATAAATGACATCCGATTAAAAAATCCTACAGATATTTTATTTTTAAATGAGTATATCACCTTTTTTCTGACGTGCACTGGAGAATGTTGCATCTCAGTCACGGCGGGGGAGCTCCACGGCAATAGACATGACGCGGCCAATTTTTATTTTAAATTTTGCAATAAAATAATAGATTTTTTTGTTTGAAAAAATAAATAATTAAATATTCATCAATTAACTTTAATAATAAAATTAAATTATAAAGCTTGTAGCGAAGATACGAATCCTGATTCTTTTATGATAGACAAGAATAATAATCATAAATATTTTATATTTTTATTTTTTGTACAACTATACATTGATAAAATAAAAGTCATATACAACTATAAGCAAAAATTTTTTCTTACGTCTTTATAAGAGTCAAAGAGACGTGAATAGTGAAGTAGTATATATGTAAATATGCATCAGTGAGAAATAATGTAGCTAGATTATATAATTTTGCAGTTTAATTATGCTGCTAAGTAGCCAATGAAGATATCCCAATTATAATAATTTCATTGTCTATCCATCTGTCCGTCCCGTCCGTTCATCTGTCTTTCTGTCCCCTTAACTTTGTATAACGTCCGTGACTTCATTATAGTGTATTTTTCTTTCTTTTTACGATCATTTTTGACGGGTTACAGCTAGTCAATTTATAAGTGTAAATGTAAGTATAAATGTTTATGTGACTATTCATTAAAAATCTTCGTTTATATTTAATGTTAAGAATGTGTCATTAATATTTATCAGCAATTTAAATTTGTGTATAAAATTCTAATACTCAAAGTCAATAAGATAATTTGACATTAAAGTACTGAAAGAAAAGCAAGATGGTAGATGTAGTAGCATCAAAGCACCTTCATTTCAGTTAAGCTTAATTCAAATTAATCCTCGACAACTATTTCAATAAACCTTTTTTTATTTTAAAATTATACGCTCGCAGGGCTTGGCTGCAACTAACTCGAGCTACATAGCTTGTCTAATTTATGCTAAAATCAAACGAAGAATGTTCACACTCCTTTCTTTTATGTTCCTATTAGTTTTACAAGGCTCCTAATTAAACGTATAAACCTTCTTCAACATCAAATAAATTTTCTCGTAATTACCGCGTGCTCACACAAAATACAACTTTAATCGAAGAGTAAAGCCTAGACGGACGGTGGCCCAGGGCCTCGGGGGGCAAGGTCACCAGGGGACAGATTCCACCCGAGTTGATGGCAGTCACGCGACGTTTCCCGGCTGTCAGGGGGGTCTGTGTTGCTTCACTGAAGGTCCGCAACATTGCCTGAAAATATTCGTTTCACCAAAATTAAGCAACTGAAGCCGTTGCGGTTTACTGCGAGATTTTTATCCGAGATTGATAATTAATTTAGGTATGTCCGAGATTAAAAAAAATGGTACATACATCAGGCTTTCATTTCCAAATATTTTTGAGAAGAATAAATCTTCTGTAGATTAATTATAAGTTACTTAAGCAAGGCTCAGTCAGTGTGCAGCGCTTAGATAACAAAGACATTTGAGAAGTTTTTAATTTTGTTTTTATACAATTTATTGTGAAGTTGCAATTTTACGAGCATGGTTCTGTAGAATATAATTATGAAAAAATAAATTATCGGCAGAATTTTTTTTGCCTCACTCTCCAAATAAAAGGTGGGCGCTTGCGATATTGATATAGTTTACAGAAATCCGTTGTTGATGGAGGGAAAATGCCCACGCTTTTATTTGAAGAGTGAGGCGAAAAAATCTGATGAAAAATTTTTTGATTTTTAATAAGAATTTTTTTTTCATGTGGTACAATTCTCTACTTTTTAAGTCTAAATATTATCTTGTGTGCAAAATCACTTAGGTGGATCTCATTAACATATTTCCCATATAAAATATTAATTAATTAATTATGATGGATTCATTGATTAATTAGTAAATATGATTAGTAAAATTGATTTATGTATTATCATCGAGAATACGCCGGTGTTCATAATTTCAGCTCGATTGTTCATGGGGAAGCGGGTGATATATCGATTATAAAATTCCATCTCGACAAACAGGTGAAGCTAATACAAGCGTGGTAATAAAATATCATAGAACTACGTATGTTGTAAAATGCAAATTCAAATATAATGTGTTATAAAAGTAAGTACCTAAATATGTAAGTTATGTTGAAGATATTTCAGATTAAATAAAAAATTTAAAAATTAGGTAAATAGATTTTTTCTGCATTTCTCTCTAATTGATTCGTGAATGAATGAGTTAATTCTTTTATTAAATCTCATTTCTCTTAGATTCTGTTTTTGTTAGTTTAATGGTGGTGATAACCAAGGAGGTTAATAACGCAGGTGCTTTTTATCAACTTACTATCTTCAACCTTTCATTCGTCAAGTTATTTTCTTGACCTTTTCCGTTCGGATCTAAGTCCCTTGTCGCAACTTCAACTTAGATACCATGTTTATTGAGGATACTTGATATACTTCTTCCAATTTTCCTCGACATCCACGAGGTTTTATTTGGATTTGATCTATAAGACATCTTATATATATATTGTATTATATTATATTATCTTTATATTATAATTATCTTTGCAAGTTTGCAATTTGTTGTTCATAATGCGCATTATACGAACTCAACTTGAGCAATAAAATATCTACGTGTTACGTTGTAGGGATTTGTCATTTTGTCAAATTCTTCTATAATCCATTCAAATCTCGTTAAATTTTTTTTCAATCATCATCCAAGTCGGTTTCTCGTGACTGAAGGTCATGAAGGTCACGACCTATACCTTTTTCCGCTTGGTCGGTCCGATGTGTGGCGGATTTTTCTCTTCTTCTTTGCCCCTCGGCGTGGCTCACCACAATTTTCTCAAGGCTATCTTTTCTTCTAGCAAGATGGGAAGAGGGACAGTGAAGAGGGACCCTTCACATATCTAGGGCCGTTTTATGACCAATAGCTCACACATCAGCCCTACACTTTCACCATGCCATTTGCAAGATGTACAAAAATTGTATGATTCATATCAGACAAGTGGTTGAGAGTCTCTACTTAATATTTAGTTTTTGTAGTATGGAGACATTTGTTTCGCTGTCTACAGCATATGCCTCCAACACCACATCTCAAAGGCATCGATCCGTCATCTCTCTTTGCTTTCTTAGTCCACGATTCCACGCTACAGAATAATATTGAGTGCACTAGACACCTAACAGGGCTGACCTTGTTTGTTTTGGATACACTGCGATCTTTTTATATCTTCCCAAGTCCGGACATACAACATTAAAAAAATTAAATTCGTTTATCTAAATAAATAAAAATAAAATTCTTTCGTATAAGATTATTATTTTATTTATACTTATTTTCTTAATTTTTTTATTTTATATTTCTTCTCGTCGTACGGCGGTAGGTACTCGTGAGGAATCAAGAAGCAGTCAGGCGGCCCTGGATGCTGAAATGTCAAAATAATCAAATTCTGCGATTATATGTGGCAAAGAATAAAAATATGGAAAACACATGGGGAGAACTTTATCCAAAAGTGGATGAAAACGCTCAGTGACGATGAAAACGATGTCGATTTATCTTTTGCAAATGTACCTTCAAACAAAAAAATCTTGTAATTTAAATCGATTTGGATTTCAGCACGATTGGATCATCAAACACGTCTACGAGTATATATTAAGCTCACAATTCATTACTTTCAAATGGAAAAACTCTCGATGGAGACTCGTGGATTCATTATATTAATATTCGGAGTCTCTGATACGCGATATTATATAATTCCTCGCGCGCGTCTCCGCCGCAAATGGCGTTAAATTTGCGAAATTTTCGCGGGAAACTTCCCGCACTAATGGAGAACGCGGAAAAAACTTTTCACGTTACGCACACTTGTTCGCCCCCGGCGGGAGGAATCGTCAAATTGAAATAGCAGATTTCCAAAGGGGGGGTGCGGATTGAGGTGGTGTGTTTCTGAAATTATTGTTCTCGACTAGGGGGCTCGGGGTAGACTTCAACCGCAAGCCGCCGTTCTGTGGCTTTTCCCCGTTTTGGATATTGGTTTCATATTAAGGAAATACCATAAAATGTTAGTTAGGTTAGTATATAATCACTTTTCTACTGGTTTCGAGACGTAGCCGTGTCTTCGTCAGGACAATCACCACTCTAGAATGTAAATACTATTACACACCATATGTATAGCTGTATACATATACACTCAATATTTACATGCTAGTGTAGTGGTTGTCCTAACAATGACACGGGTACGTCTCAGAACCAGTATACTAAAAATCTCTGTATGCGGTTTCATAATAACATAACTTAAATTTTGTTAAATTCCCGACCACAAAGTAATTAGGTACTTCAAATGTTAAAAATATTATTAAAATTATGTTTTTTCTTTAATATAATTTTAAATCTAATGTTTTCTTAGAACTCTTGAGGAGCGAATAAAAAGTGAAAATTTCCCCTGAAAACAAAAGTAGAACTCCGGTAAAATCAGTTCAGAACTAATAGATTTTGTATCACTTGAAGATTCAATCAACTCGGTGTGAATTGCAGTCTATTCCAGAATATGTATTTTGTACATTAAAGTATAAATTTTCAATAATTTAGTTAGTTGTAACATATATTTATTATGTTTCAATACTGATTTATTATGCTTTCTAAGCTCTAAGCAAACAGAAAAAATGGTTTATTAGAATATAATATAATGTAGAGTATTGCATGTAGATTATTTTCCTTTTGCTTATAAAATTCATTTTAAATTCACTAGACCCTCAGCCACATCACTTATTAATTTAAAAAATGGCATTATTTCAGATGCAAAGGTACTAAATGTGATTTTCATTATTATGAATAAAACACTAATACTGTGTTACTTTCCATTATTTTATTTTTGAGTATAACACAATACGTTTCAGAAACCTCCGTTTCCTTTTTAAGGTGAGTTGAGATCCTCAGAATTGAGAGTTGAGAATGATTTTCATCAGCTTTATTAGCTTTGAAATTGAACTTATTTAAAAAAAATTACAACCGAAAGCACTAAATTATCGACTTGTTTAACTAAGACTTGAAGTTTAACTAAGACTACACCATCCAAGGAAGATAATATTAAGGTGGAATTGGAAGATTTTTTAATCCGATAAACCATTTGTTAAATAAAAGCATTGAAAAAATTTTTTTTTTATCTTTTGTCTCCAATTTTCTCTCAATTAAAAAAAACGGTTTATTTTAAGTCGGACATACTACATTGGAAATATTTAATTTTTTAATAGGTAGATGATTTTTTCTAGTTTGAACAAATGCAAATTCGAATTGCAACGAGAAATATTGCACGTCACCGGGAAAAGTGCCAATTAAAATATTTTATCACCTTGTAAAAATCACATACGAGAAATAGTTTCCCAGAGTGGCATAATCCTTGTTTCTTTTAATAAACGAAAAAAAAGATTATTCATCTAAACCAAACAAGAAGAATGTCAGTAATCACATAAAAAATGAATATATTAAACAACGAACATTTTTTTATATTTGCCTACGAAAATCTACAGAATTAAAAAATATTTTTTAAAAAGCATTCTCACATTGTCTTTATACCTTTTTTGGAAGAGTTTTACGAATATATTATTATTTTTTTATGATTTCTTGTACATTTTAAATCACCTGCAGAAAGTGAGAGCAAAACCATAGAAGCGTTTGTTAAATAATGCTGTATATAACCTAATATTTAGTTTTTAAGCTATGCTCAAAACGGTAGTCGTTCCCTGAAGGATCTGAGCACCATTAACGTTGAACCCGTAATCGGCGAAACCTCAGACGAGAGGAAGTTGATGGCCCTGAAAAGGGCATTCCATCGCTGTTGTGGGTGGGAGTCGGTGACTGAAGTGGATGATTCTCGGGTACTACATAATATCGACTATTCATTTTTCTAATGGATGCATATGTGTTGTTTATTTTAAATGGTTAGTTTCTGCATTATGTATTGTATTTGTGAATAAATTATATATGTTGGTGTAAATAAACTGAAAGAATGTCTTGAAAAGCGGCTTCGATATGGTATTATCGAGACGGTAAGCATCTATCCCATCGTTCGACAAACAGGAAATCGCCACTCCTGTCTCGGGACTGAAAACATCTCTGAATTTCACTTCTCTCTCTTACACTTTACTTGGGATTAAAAAGTCTGGGCTGCTTCCTTTATTATGATTTCCAAAGCATTATTGAAGTATTTTTCTACAGACGTTTCCACCCGCGCTTTTGGAATATGAAGCGCAAACGGCAATCAGTCCCGTGCTTTACAGTAGTCATAAATTTGTGTAAATTCGATGCTAGATTGTTGTCGGTTTGCTACATTAAATTTTCACATCTGATTTGAAATTTATAAGATTCACCCTTATATTTATGGAGGACAAAGTAAAGGATATATTTCTCAAATAGTAGATAAATAAATACATTCCACATTTATTTTCCTTTACAACATTTTTTATTCAGTATTAGGTAGGTACTGTTTGAGTTCATTAAATAAGTAAGTAAATAAGAAAAGCACGATAAGGTTAAAGTTATTTCTTCGATGGATTAATTGGGTGCTATATGAATTAACGCCGTGAAAAATATAATTATCATTATTTATTTATTTTTAATGTAAATATTCCAGAGCACAAAAAGAGATTAACTCACGAAATGGACCAATATAAAAGAGGAGAGCCGTCGACAATTGAGCTGGACCCAAAACGAAAACCTTAATGTGATCAATAAAATGAGCAATGAAAAGTGAGATGCTACACACACAATTTCAGGAAAATGTTTTATAGACCGCCATGAGACTTTTTAATCTGAAACGGCAAGGAAGTAAAGCGATAAAGAAGGCAAGTGGAACTGTAAAAAATAAATTGTTTCATAAATATATAGTATCTATACATAAAATATACACAAGAATTTATTGATTCGTTCGAAATTTTCCATTGCAATTTTCCATTTTCCAAAGTGTTATTTATTTATTTTATATTATGGAGGGCATTATCTGAAGACAGAATATGGGTACAAAATAAATAAGTTTCGATAAAAAAAATCTTTAAAATGCTCATCACATGCATTTATTATAATGTAGTTGTAATAAATTATTACAAGATTAGCTGTAATCCCTCAAAAAATGACGTACTTTTTCATGTGTCAGTTCCTAAAGAATAAGTATTTATTTATTTATAAAAAAGAAGAAAAAAAATGTTTTTATAAAATAAGTTACGGACAGACAGACGGTCAACGAAATTATTAGTATTGAGACTAGCCGTAAGCCAGTGAAAAATCACGGAACATAATAATCTAACAATAATTCCGTTGTTTGTTCTTCTGCCTGTCTATCTGTCTGTCCGTGCTTAATTTTGTTTGAATTCACGGCTAAAGAAAAAAATTAACGGCCGGAGATAGAGCTTGAAACCCGGGCCAGCAAACCCGAACCAGGCGCTTAACGCATGTTGCTACCGCTGCCTCTCCGTGGAAAAAAATATACTATAAACATATACCATGGCTTAGCAAAGGAGCGAACCATTTAACGTTCCACCCGGCACAATCGCCAGGGTTAAAAATAGTACCATTAACTGCTGGCAGGGGAAATAAAAAAATTCAAATATTTTGATAAAAGTCGTTATTACTATAGATATATTATTTTGATAAAAGTCGTTATTACTATATACTTACTATACATATTGGTGTATAAATGCTATTAAAAAGTAAGTACTTATTCTCTGAGGAACCGGCATGTAAAAGTGTCGTAATTTTTTATGGGTTACAGCTAGTATTTAATAACTACCATTTCATGTATTTTTTATTCATATTTTGTATTTCACTTTTGTTGTACAATCGTCTAATACATTATAATTTTCTCATCCTTGCACCACAGAGACATCGAAGAGGTTTTGTGAGATCGCCTCGCCGCGCTGCCTACACAGTATCAGCAATGTAGTGAGGATGACCGCCTTGGCATTAAAATAATGCCAAATTGGGTGGTGAAAGTTTATGGCCGATATGGGAGCCATTTCTCATAAAACGGCCCTGAGTATACGGTGAGTTCCTATTCGCTACCCTTGCATGAAAAATGAGGCGCGCTGATTTACGTATCACACAAGGGCGCCCAGGCCTCATTAGCAGCTAATCATCATCAGCTTTGTTGTTGTAATTCTAGCCTGATTCCAGCGAGTTACGGACATTCGAATTTAGGAAATGTTGATTCCTAGCCAAAAGGCGAATAGCTGTCTGGGATTTTAAAACCATTAGAATTATTAACATAAATAAATGAATATTTTTTTGTTTTACAAATTGCGTAAATGAAGACATTTATTTATTTATTTATTTATTTAATGTTTATGGAAGACCAACAGCACAAAAAAAAGCATAGAAAACATTGATACAATATAGATGGCCAATTACAGGTCTCCACATTTAGAAATATGTCAGTAATGATAAATATTTATGATATACTAAGGCATATTAATTATAAAGAAAAAAGAATAAAAAATTTAAACAAACAGAAACATGTCAGTAATGATAAATATTTATGATATACTAAGGCATATTAATTATATAGAAAGAAAGAATAAAAAATTTAATCAAACAGAAATATGTCAGTAATGATAAATATTTATGATATACTAAGGCATATTAATTATATAGAAAAAAAGAATAAAAAATTTAAACAAACAGAAATATTTCAGTAATGATAAATATTTATGATATACTAAGGCATATTAATTATATGGAAAGAAAGAATAAAAAATTTAAACAAACAGAAATATGTCAGTAATGATAAAATATTTATGATATCCTAAGGCATATTAATTATATAGAAAGAAAGAATAAAAAGTTAAAAAAAACAGAAATATATATATTTATTGTAATGAATATGATAATTTTTAATAAAATGCTTAAAAAAATTAGAAATTTATGAAAAAACTTAGTAAATATCTTTTATGAAAATTTTAAAGAAGTTTTAAATTGATGAATATTATATTTATATTAGAGTTCATTATGTGTATATTTTTTAGAATAAATATTTTTAGAATTACACTATTTTTACAATAAATAAATAACACTAATACAAAGAACCGATTAACAACATTACACGAGAAATTAAAACAACTACAAAAGAAATTATATAAGAAAAAATATAAATATTTTTAAAGTTAAGGAGCAGGAAAAACTTGTATAACCACATAACTCAAGTCCGTGTCTGGTGCATGCCATTGTACTTAAGCTTTATGAGGTAGGAGGAATAGCCGCGGGTTGAGACTCAATGGTGTCAAGATATCCAAGAACCATAAACTTCGCGCATGGCGCTGTACGTATGGCGAACACAGCTGTAATAAGCTTTCTTCAAGTACCATGATTATGGCGGACGGTTTGCAGTTTAGAACGTGAAGGGTTCAATTCAAAATTTAACTCTCCGAAACATCCTCCGAGTGAAACCCTCGCACGTTACAATTTTGATACGTATGATAATATTGAAGACGTTAACTTAAGGTGCCTGGGGCAGATTATGTTTTTGCACGCCCCACCCCCTCCTCGTAATTTTTGGTTTACACATACCGTGCGTAAAGTAATCACAAAATTTTAATTAATTTCTAATAAAAATAACATTATTAAATAATTCTCTTTGGCAAAAAATTCTATTCTCTGGTCCGATTTCTGTTAAAATTACGAAGTATTTCCCTTCTCACATAAATCCTGTATTTTACACATATACTAATATTGGTAAAATTCTTCTAAATTAAGAAACTAAAATAGGCGTTTCTCAAAAAAAACGGGTTATATCAAATAATTCGCGGAGACTGTGGTATAAAAAATATTTAAGCCAAATGAATAAAAGAACATTGCCGTTGCCTGAAAATAAAAACTTTGCGGAATTCGCATACAATTCGATAGATAATGAATAATTTGGAAACCGTTGAAATCCTAAAAAGGATGCACTGTATGTCCTTGACCCCTACGGCGAGAGGACACTCTCCTTAAGACTTAGGAATATGACTCCAGCGAAACGTCGAGAGTCGAATCTCTACGTATCTATAAGGTATGTTTGTTTCAATACTTTAATATTGACACGGGTCATGGCTGCGGGTGGACAAATGAAAATACCGGAAATTAGTTAGTGATTTCTTGATTAATGATTAATTAATTATTCAAAGTACCTAAGCACGATCAGAAAATACAAGTATTTGAGGATGGCCCTGTTAAAAGCCACAACAACCGTAGAACTTGCGAATATGGCCGAAGCAAAAGTGGTGTGACAAGATAGAAGAGTGTGGCGTTCAATCCTCTCTGCCTACCACTGCTGGGAAACGGCGTGATGATAAGTTAGTTAGTTAGTTACAAAGTCACTCAACACGAATTAAACTTAACGCTATTCATTAATCTACACGATTTCGCAATATATCACTTCTTCTACAAACACTTTATTATCGCTGGGTAACACATATTTATCACTCATAGAATATTCAATTCACGCTCATAGAGCTGGTTTATTTTGCCACCTAGGTACTTCGTTCGATTATTTCGCTTTATTTATCATTTATCTCACTACCGGCCGTCACTCTCAAAACACGACGCTGAAATTGCGCCGAGGCGTAGTTCCGTATTTAAACCCAAATGTTGGTATTTTCGCACCTTCGAGATTATTCTAGTATTTAAGAGAAGGTTCTCGTCCCTTCTCGGATGTTACAGGCGTTTCTAGACACTTGTAGATGTTTTTAAAATAGTTGTAGACCGTTCTAGATCCTACGATAGTATTGTGACGTATTACAAGGGATTCGGATAATGCGCTATTCCATGAGAATATGTTGAATCTTTAATTTTCTCATACTGTTGTTTCACTTACTACTGATAAATTGATTTCAGACAGAAACAAAATCCTCAGAAGTGTCCGACAGTTTGAATCTATCTGCTTTGGTTGCGAACACCGTTACATCTCGGTGAAAGTGTTTCAGTATATCTTTTTGAAAGGGAATCAAAGGATTAGCAATTCTCAGGTGGCTGGTTTACCGTGCATCATTCATTATCTCGGTGGTGTCCGGACCACCTATGCGGCCTGATCGGGGGCCAGCCCCGGGATGCCGGGCCGCGATAAGCAAGTGTCACAATTACATTGTGCTCGATATGAGGGTATCTTCCTACGCGGGGGGAGTAATCTCTGCCTACGTGACAGAATAACTGAATTTAATAGGAAACAGTAAATTTGGCCAACCCGGAGACGACATTACGCGAGAAATATGGTGCACGCGCCTTCGTGGATATTAAATAAAATAATCGAATCCATACAAATTCTGCGTAACGCCTCGCCGGGGACGTGCGTGGATTAACAAACACATTTTACAAAATATATAATGATTAATAAATCTGATTAAATTAATTTAATATTCCTTACAATACTTTTGTGTGAGAACGCGAGTGTTGGATTTTGTTCGCATGTGGGAAACATGTAATGAAGTCTTTGAAGGGCGGCCCAGGGCTTATGGTCTGTATGAGCTGGCTTAAGTGATCACTTTGTGATGGTCGACATAGAGATAGATTTAATAAATTTAGAAAATCTTAAAATAATAATATTCAAAAAGGTCAAGTATGGACATCAAAAATATATTTCTTCTGTTTGGAATCGTTTAAAAGTAAAAGCCTGATATATTTCTTCTTAAGATTCTATGTATTACAAGAGGCTAACAAAATATTGAATATTCAGCTATACAAGTAATATTTCTTAGATCTTTATTATACCATAGATATAATTCTGTGTTAAATTAATATCGTTTGCCAATCCTAATAGACTCGACCTTGTGAGTAGGTGCGAACGTGCCTTTATTATTTATGAATCGGAACAGCAAGTCTCGCGTGTAGCGGGTGCTTTACTGTTATTTTAACGAAACGGACCAATCACAGGCGCGCTTTGCCTTCGACGGGTTGAGCCGGAGGCGACCGTCCTGTTGACTGAATCCGGCCAATGGCGAGCGCCGGCGGTGAGGTCATCGCTCATAGGATGAGTCACTGCACTAGCGTGGATTTCAAAGATATGGTGCAATCGAGAGTATAAAAGGAGCGAACACGATGTACTCGGCCCCCCTTCAGTTCGAGACCAGACTTGCGAGCGGGAGCGCTGCCCAACAGACTACCGACGGAGCCCCGAGTTCCAGAACAGCATTTGCGGACGGAGTTGCTGCCCGGACGTATGGAGGAATCTACCATTCATCAGTACCAGAGAGGATCATACCGCCACTGT
Organism: Agrypnia vestita; assembly: GCA_016648135.1. NCBI lineage: Eukaryota > Metazoa > Arthropoda > Insecta > Trichoptera > Phryganeidae > Agrypnia > Agrypnia vestita. The sequence goes on from JADDOH010008248.1 coordinate 26,408, forward strand.
GTAACAGCTAAGGAACACATTTATATTATCTATCGATTAATTATTTTCACTATTGAAATGTATTTATTTTGGGAAGATTTAAAATCGGAGCAATAATGTATAATTAATATCACGATTTCTTGTGTGATCTTGGCTCAATTCGTACGGGAATATCTCCCAAACGAATATATTTTGATGCATGGGGATTTTCATACCATTTGTATTAACAATTGATTTTACGGAGCTCTATAAGCAGTGCTTAACAGATTCATAATAATTGTCGACGCGTTATGTATTGCATAATCAGATATCAATCCAAATCGTACGAGAAATTCTTCCGAACGAATATATTTTAAAGTATGGGGATTTTCATACTATTTTTACTAATAATTGAATACATGTAATTCTATAAGAAACGCTTAGTAGCCTTATAATAATTGTGTTGCATAAGTATTGCGCAATCCGGTCTTCAGCTAAGTCTTTATGATTTGAGTACCTCGGTATATCCGGCTTAACAAGTAGCTTCAGAACGACGAGTAAAGGACAGAATGGGGAGATCTAACTGAAATTGGAGTTTTCTGGTTTACGAACGTTGAGCTAGGTGAGGTTGTGGATGACGCTCGTGTCATAAGCCTGGAATTCGCGCAAGCCCCTGTGAGGTACTCTTAAAAGCGGGACCTCCCTTGTTGATCGGAGTGGCCACTAGACTCGACCTTCGCGCCTCATCCTGCTCAAAAACAGCGTAAACCAACGTCGTGAATTCTCTGACTTTGGAAGGATTTTCATGCCTGAATGCTATGAAATCTCAATAGAAAACGTTAACTTCTATTTCATCCTCTGTAAAAAGACAGAGCCAGATGCAGTACAAAAATCATTCACTCATATAGAGTAGCTGGGATATTATAAATATGTTACTAACACTCTAACATTTGTCCAAAGTAAATGTTGCAAGATGCAGAATCGTGGGACGCCGCTCTGAAAAGGCATAATGAGATTGCACAATAATTTGTAACATCGCTGACTATGCCCGCAAAGGAGGCTAATGTCGTCATCAATTCGTACCAAAAGAGTACATGATTCTTCAAACACCGGCCTAAAAGAAAGGCGCCTCAAGACAACACCCATCATCAGAAACTCGTACCAAAAGAGTACGTACATCTCAATTATAAGCCTAAAAGAGAGGCGTCACAGGATCACATCTCGTAAAGAAGAGATAGAGTCTCGGGATGCAGTAAGTTCCGGAGGAACAAGGGGGGCCGTTTAGTCACTTAGGAAGTCGGCCACCGGGTTTAGGCGGGCGCGGGGCCTCTACCCCTCTCAGCAGAGATGCTGAGGGTTTAAAAAACCAAAATTTAGCATTCAAAGAAACTATTATTTCATATAAACTCACGGGCTGTTGTAGAACCCTTTCGAACAAACCATCCCCGAGACCTTATCTACTTATTTATAAAGAAGTTTCGCTTCAAAAATGTCTTATTTCGTAGATAGCAAATATATGTATTATTTTCCCCAGGAATTAATATGAACAGGTTCATACACGTCTAAGACGAAACCATTCAAGGTAAGAATTTGCTAATACAAAGTGTTAATAATTATTAATTTCAGTGTTATTTAATATGTGTGAATTTTTTCCCTTTGCGCCGTTCGAACGATTTTACTGGTTTGTCTCAAATCGAAAATGTTTTATTTCTAATACATAAATTCTTTCTAGTGTACGTATTTTTATTGTAACATAAATGTATAGATTATTAGGTTCGTTAGATGTTTTTATTACGTAATATTATGCAATTGTTTCCACACTGCTCCTATAAAGAATTTGAAGTTATTACGATACACAACGGGGTCCTTCATCCATTAGACGAATCATGTGCCAATTCAACGACGTATTACGAATAGTATATATTATATTTATCGAGATTTATTCGCATTTATTATTTCTAGTAAAGGTTTTAGTATTGGTACCAGGCGCCATTATGAGGCGGAGATAGTTCATATTCATAGCCCGACTGTAATAGGTATTTTTGTCGCGTAAGAGGTAGCAATTTTAGAAATATAACTGTGTTTTATGTTTCGTCCCTGACGGACAGGATGGTATAGCTGTGGTTATTTAGGTAATACACTTAGTAAATGCGAAGGGCATTAGGTATTATCAATTTCGTATGCGAACCCAAGATGTTAGAAATATTTTAGTTCCTATAATTTCATTGAATATTTGCTGCAGAATAATATTTGATGAGAGAAGTAGTTAATATTCCATTCAAAGCAAAAGTTTTAGTCAATATCTTTATAGGTAATATTCAACAGCAAATTAGAAATATTTCAGTTAATACGTATTTTTAGTTAATTTATCGTATAGAACAATTTCTGATAGTATAGAACATTATTTCATATGAAAAGTTGAATTTTAGTAGTAGTAATATTTCTGTATAGAATATTTAATTTTTAACAACTGTATCGCTACATCATATGGTTGAAGTCGACCGGTTGCATCCTGTCGCTCAATCGCGCGCGCTCACATATAAGAATAATGAAATATTTGATAATCCAATATATTGTATTTTGAACGCGACGGTTTGCTACTTACTAACCTTCAATATTTAGTAGGACCCACATTAGGGTCATCTTACATCGTTAGCCGTGAAAAGAATATGATTTACATTGATTTGCAATGGAATGATTTGTATTATAGATTTGCTTCGCCTTATATATTCAACACACACCCCATGGGATGTCTAACTCTGGTGCCGGACCAGGAGCTATACTAAATTATTATTAAATGTATCAAGGCCCCGATTTGATTAGGGCCCACTATCAAACAGGATCATCACAGTGCTTACCGTGACCAGGAGAACGATTTATATTGAAATACAATAAAATGCTTTATAATATTAATTGAACATCATTTCGACATTAAATACAGTCTGCTCGATTTGATTAGGATACCCTACTGGCTACCGGGATCATTACAGTGGTGCCGTGACCAGGAGGAGCGTATTCGTTGGACTCATTTGCATAGTAATAAAATCATTTTGGTTTAGTTAATATTATAAATGAAAGAAAATATTTGATTATAAAAGCGGTTTTATTTAAGCAATTGCGGACCACGGTCCGTGACATCAAAGAAAAAAGATTGAGCATTTACGTGAACCACGTACTGAGATTTGTAGACAAACGTGATACTAGGTATTAGAAATTTCTTTAGGTTGTTTGTCATATAGACAGTAGGCATTTTTATTATTTAATATTTTGTGAACGAAAATTATTGTAGTAATTTTGGTCCTTGTGATATATTAGTTCGATTTTGGAATGCCTGTTTCTTTGTAAAAGTATTGCTCCATTTTATAGAATATGTGATTTATTTCATATCTCATTCATTTTATGTGGTTTGAATTCAAATGATTCACATTTGAAAAATATTTTAATAATTGTTTGAATGCGATCTCACAAGTAAGCCACCGTCACAATCTAAAAAAGACCATCGGGATTTGCGGATCGCAGTATAACAAATATGTAGTTAGGATTCAAACGATTCACGTTTGAAAGGTTTTAATTATTGCATTTGTGTTTGTGTTTCGCAAATATACCACCGAACACGGCCAAAGCCGCCGGGTTTGCGAGCGCTGTGTAATGGGAGAGCACGCGCGACACGGTTCCCCATACATTACCGTCCCGGGTCATGTTCCGCCCGACTGCGAGCGTTCACGAAATAGACCGGAGACGTTTGAGGGTTTAAGGTTTAACAAGTTCGACCTTCGCGCTCGGGCTAGTACGAAAAGACAGTTAGCTACGCCGAACGGATTCGCACGGCGCCCGAAATGCAAAAATATACACCTGTATTACGGGCAGATCACCGCGACAGATTTCAGCGCGCGCCACGGAGGGTTATGATAGCTTAAAATTCGGTTTTAATTTAATTTCTTATATTAATATAAACTAATAATTAACCAACGCTAGATAAAATCTGTTCAGTGGCAAATATTTTCGCTTACGAGTTATGCAATAGTAATTAATAATAATAGCAGAAAAATATAAAAGTAAAAATAAATATAAAAACCGGATAACAATTTAGTAGAAAATATAAACACGAGAATATATGAATCTAAAAGAAAAGAACATTTGATATATATTTTATTTTATAAAAAAAAATATAAATCCGATGTTTTATAATATTTACTTTTCTCTTTCGGTTATGTACAATTATGATACAAATGCGAAAAATATTTTAATAATTATGCGTCTGGTTTCATAATTAAAAATTAATATAAATTAATCTTAATTAAATTAAGGTTAATGTAAATTAAATAAATCAACACTTGTTATATATTTGTCTTATGGATATTAAAAAGG
>JADDOH010008249.1:0-18097 GCA_016648135.1 Agrypnia vestita
AGACATCTGCCGTAATCGTCTGGCCAGATTAAGAAAGCTGTAGTGAACGACACCAGCACTAGTCCACCAAATGCTCACAAGTAACTTTTTTGGAGTCAATTTTCGCTTGGGGCATGGTTTGGCTGGTTCGGCAGGGTTCAGCCATTGCGATGAGTGCTTCCGATTATCGTACAGGATCCACTTTTCATCACAGGTAATGAATCGATTTAAAATCCCTTCATTATTGTGCCGGTTGAGTAATGCAACGCAGCAGTCAACGCGCGTTTGTTGATTTGCTTCACTCAATTCGTGAGGTACCCACCTTTCAAGCTTTTTCACCTTACCAATTTGCTTCAAGTGGATTAAAACAGTTTTATCACTAACACCGCAGCCTGCAGCTAACTTGGATGTGGTTTGCGATGGATCCGCTTCCACAATAGCCTTCAATTCTACATTATCATCTTTGGCCTCCGGCCGTCCACGGGGCTTGTTCTGTAGGTCGAAATTTCCAGAACGAAAACGTTGGAACCAAAAATGCACTGTGTTTTCTTTTGCGGCACCGTCGCCATACATATCATTAATCCTTCGAGCCGTTTCTGCAGCACTGGTGCCACGGTGGAACTCGTACTCGTAAATAACGCGATATTTTAAGTTTTTCATTTTGTAAACTGAGTGACGCAAAGAAAAAAACAGTTGAGGAAAAAACAAATGAATTATAATTTTCAAAACACAAATACATGAGTAAATAGCTGTATAAATTTGGATTTGGAATTCCTAACCAAAGAGAAAATATTTGAGATCAAATTTGCCAGTACGGCAAAACGCCAATTTCATATGTAAGGACCTAATATGAATACTATGACAACAATTGTGATAGAAATATTACGAAATATATGTTGTACTCCGATTTTTTTTCCAAATAATTGGTTACGTAAAAGTCATTCTGCGATGTTTCCACTGCACGCCCCTCTCGTATCCGTAAACTTAACACAACGAAACAACGCACGTATTACGCACTGTACCCACACTAACTCAGTTGCAAGCTTATATGAAAAGACCTAAAACCTGAGCGATTTAAGTTTAGTGAATCGGTAAATGAGAGACTTAAGTTATTGGTGCGATAATCACACACTACTTATCCAATTCCGTGCATTTCGCGGTAACAGTGCCGATTAAATTCGTGTCCAGTGACTTTGCCACGTCCCGTGATAATACATTTTATAAATAACTGTCTTACCTTAGCAACAAGATCAGAACGTCACTCTCTTCTATCCCGATTAACCTCGTTCACTTTAATCTCCTCACGCACGCTCGTTAATTACTGAAATTTTCAATTAAACCGATCTCCAATAAGTTCTCTACTGACTGCGCCAGGTCTTTTGCTTTCTGTGCTTGTTGCATTCAATACTTTCACTCTGTATATAAGTATTCGATATGCTCGTACTATATGTATTATTGAAAATCAAAACCTACCTTACTCCATGAACTATTTTTTGTCAAATCAAAGAAAACAGTTTCACATCTTATTTATAACTAGAATAATCTGATTTTTAAAAAAAAAACAAGTTTTTATTATACTCCCTTTCTCATTGAAACAGGTTTCGCGCCTACTGCGCGCGTCGGGCTCCTTACTCATTTGTATGGATTCCAATTTGAAAAAACCGTTAAAATTTTTAAAAAATCCAAAATTATACTATAATTATTAATTTTTTTAAACGAAAATTTGTTACATCATTTTTATCGTCGCCACGAGTCTGCCTGCAAAGTTTCAGCTCGATTGGATCACGGGAAAATGGATAAAAATCGATCCAAAGTTTTTTCGGCAGACAACAAAAGCAGACGCTACGAGTTAAAAGAAAGGGAGTAATAAAAACAAAAATGATGGTTGGGCATATTTTTATACTCAACGACTCATATTCGGTATGCGTATTGTATGTATAAACATTAAACAAGGTAGCCTAGTTAAAAGGCGAAATTTGTACATAATACATGTATATGGTTCAGTTCTTTGAACGTGTGATATATGCTTACCATATTTATTAACGACCAGCTGTAACCCGTCAAAAATGACGGTACTTTTTTTTTTTTTTTTTAAATAGAGATGCGAACACGGAATACGTGTCACATCAATATTCTTACTATTTTCAAACTAAGCTAAACGCTTGTACTATGAAAATAGGACTAACTTGCTAGTCTGGAGTGAGGTTCGAACTCGCGACCTTTGGATCACGAGGCGAGTGTCCTAACCACAAGACCAACAAACTTTGACATGTCGGTACCTAAGGAAAAGTATTTATTTATTTTAAAATCGCAAAATTTTTTTTTTACTTAAAATTTACATTTTATAATTTACCGAGTGGGAAAGTTTTAATTCATATTTATTGAAATAATGGTTAGTATCACTTATGTTGTTGGCGAATTCTGAGAAGTTATTATTTTTCGGGCAAAAGCGATGGTCCTGTCTACTACGTATAAAGCTTAATTTAGTCGAAATTAAAATAATTATGTTGCAGCATAAGGCAACTGCCATACCGGTTAATAACAACCGTGTGTGTTTTTAAAAATATATTTATTTAAGTAATTGAAAGGAAGCTGTTGTAAATAAATGAAGCACAGATTAAAAACGTGACCAGGCGTTAGATGAGGCCACATGGGACTGAAAAGGGTTCTTGAGAACGGACGACAAAAAGAAAAGTATTACTCTCTGATAGAGTGTATAGTATTAAAAAAAAGTAACCCATAAAAACCAAGTTTTTACTATACTCCCTTTCTTTGTAAAATACAACAATAATTAAAGACGAATTAAAACATATAACATAACACTAAACTTACAGAAATTTAATATATTTCTAAAATGTCAGATGTTTTGAGATGTCTAGATTTTGATAGATTCAATTATCATCAATATCGTACCTTATGAATTTCCAGCGTCAAATGATTTAACCAGAATCAGATTTGAGTAATGTAGAATTCTTCAAAACTAAGCAGAAATCTAAAAGAAATAAATTATTATTTGATTTTTTCCCAAAAAACCCAATTTTCTGTCTTCTGTGAACCAATTGTTTTGTAAATTTTCGATATACGTAGTGATGTATCTATTATACCGACGGAGTAATTCAAATTTAGAAAATATTCCGCGACGTTATCGGGCCGCCGCGCCGTTGCTAATCAAACATTTCTAATGATTCCAATTTGAAAAAACCAATAAAATTTCTAAAAATCCGAAATTATACTATAATAAAATTTGATAGATCTTCTTGATCGTCGCCACGAGTCTACTTGCCAAGTTTCAGCTGGATTGGATCACGGGAAAAGGGTCAAAAATCGATCCAAAGTTTTTGTTGACGGCAAGCAAGCAGACGCCACGAGTTAATATAAAGGGAGTAACAATTCAATTGTTTAGGCATTGAAACAAACGGATATTTTATACGAAACGTATAGATATTTGGCGGGTTAGGCGTGAAAGCGGATGCGTCTGAAAAGAAAAAATGTCCACCCGTCCAGAGACATCCTTCATGTCGGCACGTGTATTGTGTATGTGCGCGTGTAACGTGTGAGTTTCACGTAGAAGCAGGATAGATAGATGAACACAGAGTGTAATTTATACTCACAATTAACAGTGGTAACTTTTTGACACAAATTTTCAGAGGTGGCTTTGAATACAGAAAATACTGTTTGCTGTGTCTACGGCGGTCAGCGAAAGAGTCTCGATCTTGCTGGCGACGGGAGTCTAGTTAGCTGCATCGAGCCTCTGATTGGTGGGTGCCGACTCGATGCGTACCGCTAGAGACGTAAGTGGTCTCGACCGCTACGTATGTATCAAGATTCGATTCTCAACGTTTCGCTTGAGTCATAGCACATCAGCTTCAGGAGAGTGCCTTATCGCTTTGAAGGTCAAGGACATACTGATTATTTTTATTAAATTTATAAAATTTAAAATTTGAAACCAATTTAGTATAAAAAAACCAGTGTTATGTAAATACAAAAAAGAAAATGAAATAGCAATTGAAAAACTTTTGAAGAACCTATAAAATATGCCTTAATAATATTGTTAACGTTGCTTTTAAATAGCGTGTAATTATGTAGAACTAGCTCCGTCAAAAATTACATATTTTTTTTATATATTTCGGCAGCCAGTTAAGGCTGTGAAAACAGTGCTATCTAGAATAGTGTAGCGATTTGATAACGTTAGTGATGGACATTTGGACATTATTAAATAGTGAATTGTTTTTTTACTTCTTATACCTTATTATTACTTGAGCCAACTGGTAGCATTAGTGACGGACATGGTTACGTAGAGAATCATTCTTTTTGTGCCTCATTTTATACGCCTCATCATTATTTGTGCCATCTGGTAGCGTAAGTGACGGGCATTGTTACATAGAGAATTATATTATTTTGATTAATGATTAACACTAATGACAAATTTGATATAGTAATGGATGCACTCATTAGTTTTAATATTCATTAAACTGAATTATTTAAAAATATATATAATTTAGAGTATTTTATTTAAAAACCAAGTCATTGTGTTTTTTTTTAACAATTTTAAAATCATACTAATTTTGAAAACGATTTAATGTACCTATTCATTTTTTAATTAATTGAGAGCATATCATTTTTAAAAAAATAACCCATAAAAACCAAGTTTTTATTATACTCCCTTTCTTTGTAAAATATAACAACAATTAAAGACGAATTAAAACATATAACATAACACTAAACTTACAGTAATTTAATATATTTCTAAAATGTCAGATGTTTTGAGCTTTGATAAGACATTTCATGCTTTGAAAATTAAATTCTAAAAACAATTGTCGGTCAATTTAGATTTTCGACATTCGTAGTGAAGTACCTATTAAGCATACCGACGGAGTAATTCAAATTTAGAAAATATTCCACGACGTTATCGGACCGCCGTAATCAAACTTTTCTAATGATTCCAATTTGAAAAACGAATAAAATTTCTAAAAATCCGAAATTATACTCAAATTATTAATTTTTTTTAACGAATTTGATAGATCCTCTTGATTGTTGCCACGAGTCTATTTGCCAAGTTACAGCTCGATTGGATCACGGGAAAAGGGTCAAAAATTGATCCAAAGTTTTTGTTGACGGCAAGCAAGCAGACGCCAAGTCAATGTTTTCATTTTATTTACTAACAATTTTGAAATCATACTAGTTTTGAAAACGTTTCTACATATTCATTTTTTTATAATGAGATCAGCTATTATACCATTTTGAAAACGGAATGACATCAGCTGCATTCCTATACATCATTTAAAATAAGCTGTCCGCAAAAAAAAACTATTTTAAAAAGTGCTTAGGTGCATTTGCATTACCTGCATAGCCCAGTCAGGGTACCTCTCTTCAAAATAATTGCATTTAATTATGAATATTAGACAGTCATTTAAGCAAATACATACGAACATTAAAAACCTGTTTATACTCGAGCCATCGTAAGATGGCATTTTTGACAGATCATAATAGTGTTGTGACACACTTAAAATCATTAACGAAAAAATTCAGTCGAAAAAAAAATTCGTCGCACGGTGTGAGTTGAGAAAGTCTTTGTACATAAAAAGGGTAAAAACAAAGTCCAAATTAACGAGCAGGGGTCAAAATATAAAAGTATCAATGTCCGAAATCTAAAGCCAGGTAAAAAACAATATCGTAATCACAGCGTGCACTCATTCGTTCTTTCCGTAACAACGTTAAAATAAAACTGTCAAAACCTTAGAGTATCTCCAATATATAGAGGGATAATAAAGCATTTTACCAAACTTTTATGCGTGGTAAAATAGAGCTTACTCAGTTTAAACAATATGGAGACACATGAGAGAAAAAGAGACAAAAAAACATCACCCAGTCTGATCCGTCTTTTATTGTTTTGCAGCCGTTTTCTTTGCCCTCTAATAAAGCCATAGAAAAAGTTCATATTTAGAGGGCACAATCGATCTGTCAGATTTGTTGTGTTATTTTGGATACTTATTCTACGTATTCTACGCGTATTATACAGGCAATCAATATCCTATAACATTTTGAATCATTTCGTTCATTCCATATTTAATGTTGATGGACATCACTACTCTGGCGTTCGCGCAATAAAGTATAGCATTTGTCCTCCAATGTTTAGCTGTCATTAATTACGAAACTTCATGTAAGTCTAAACGTCAAAAGTGCCATCATAGAGTGGCCGTACTGTAGGCGGGCGAATACTAGCGCACGATTCTGAGAATTCGTATCAATTCTATTTTGGGTCAGATCCACAAAAGAATTCAAGTCCCGCCTAGTACCTACATATTATTTACATTGGATATTGGTTTTTGCGACATGATATTCATCTCGTTTTCCTCTCATTCGCCTCTCCAGCGGCCCATTCTACGTTCTATCGATTGCCGGATCCGAATTGTGAAGGTCTGGCAATTCATTCCATTTTTCGCTTCGTTTGATTGGAGAATGAAAAATTGTTTTGGGTATACGCCAATCATTCTGCGCCGCTTAATCTAGAAAATAAAATAACAAGTTAAAGTACCTTTTATTCCCAGAAACCGCTCGTAATTTAGTTACTATTGTTATAAAGTACAATAGAAGGCTTTGCATGAAGAGTAAGTGGTTTGAGTTAATGTACTTGCGAAGTATATTTAATAATTCATATATTACACAGGGTGTAACGGAGCTAGTCCGCAATACCTTACACGTGGATTCCTACCTAAATTTGACGTATTAATGTAGAAAGCGACCAACCCAAAAATGCTAAAAATGCGTTCTATACTGATTTAGATAACTCAATACGATATCTTTATGTGTTGAAATTGTCCAAGGCAGTGGTTCCCAAAGTTGACAGAACCGGGACCCACAAAAAAAAAAATTCGGGACCCACCTCCTGCCTCACATTTTCCCAATTCATATTGTTACCATAAAAAGACTGTTTAATCAAGAATAAAAGAAAAACCTCCAAATATAATCGAAATTTTCAATTACGAAAAATGATAATATGTGATATTTTAATGGGAAGGATGAATTTGTTGTCATTTTTTGCCATAACAGCATTAGCGTTGACTTCAATTTTAGTAACTCTTAATCGCAGTGAATTCGGTACGTCCGATTTTTTTCTGTATTTAGTCTTAATAGAAACCATGGCAGAAAATCCCACTTTATATGAGATAATGAAGAGGAGGAGGACTTTCATCGCTTCTTCAAACAAGCAGGGATAAGTGTCAGCAACTGAAAGCCAGAATTTTTCCAATTGCTTGCGATTAATAGTATTATTCAGTGTTGTATCTTCTGATAAATCCATAAGCTCTTCACTGCTTTTATTGAAATTTCAGTCGGTATGTTGTCTTGAAATGGATTTTAAATCCAGTTTACCCAGTTGAACTTTTTCATCTCTTCTTCGAAGTTGGCGTTAAAGTTATTTTTTAACTCTGTTAAATTAGTGGAAATTGCAGACACTACATTGATATCTAAATGCATTTCGTTATCTATAATAAACACGACACGACCCGGACTAGACGTGTTGCGCAGTGTTGTGACTGCGACCCACCTAATATCCGCTCGTGACCCACCGTCGCGACCCATAGCTTGGGAAGCACTGGTCCAAGGTATAAGTTTAATAGTTTTTTTTTTGTAAATTTAGTATTTTTTAATTCACATCGTGGCCACCACCAACAAATTAAGTCTTAAAATGTCTAATTTGACTGTTTTCTGCGGCTTCAAATTTATAAATCACTGGCAAACAAAAATATTAATCGAAAACATCCATGTGGCATGGATGCATTATGCACCTTTTTAATTCTACTGTTTTTACCCCATGAGAATTTTGTAGAAAACATGCAAGTGGGTTGAACGTTTTCTACGCCTCGGATAGTGCTGTTTGTAGAAAAATTCATACATTTTGTAGAAAGAATCCAACCTGTTATACGCCTCATATCTTCTTCAATTTTTTTTTTATAATTAATTAATTATATTAACAAAATCAAATAAATTAATCAAATAGGAAGACGCACAGAAAAATCAAATTTTCTATATATCTTTCTAATTGATTAATTAATTTGGTTTTCAATTTCACAGAACTTTGTTCTGAAAAAATGCAACTTCACAATAAGAATGTGTTCTTGAATATAATATGTTAACAAATTTAGTAATCAAACTTACAAACTTTACCTCTTTATATATAAGTATAGATATAGATACACAGGGTTATTTGTAAAACATTAATAACCTCGCAGGACTATACTCCTGCCTTGATTATGAGTCGAAAATGTACAAGCTATCATGACCTATTATCAATAGTTATGGAGATATGTGACATCAAAGTTTGCATTTTTTTCTCAATATTTCTGACTTATTTTTTTGTAAAACGTTGGACTATCATTACAGTAACTAATATCAATTACGAAAAATTCATTTGTTGCAATACAAGTTAAATAAAATGATTAAAACCCTGAAAAATGGAAAACATTCCAATTGGAATTCGAAAGTTTTTATTTTTTATTTGACTTGTATTAAAGGGAATGAATTTTTCATACTCGATATAAGTTACTGTAACGATAGTCCAACGTTTTACAAAAAGTAAGTCGGAAATATTGAAAAAAAATGCAAACTTTGTTGTCGCATATCTTCTTAACTATTGATATTAGGTCATAATAGCTTGAACATTTTCGACTCATAATCAAGGCAGGAATATAGTCCTGCGAGGTTATTAATGTTTTCCAAATAACCCTGTATATAGGTGAATCTTTATACCTTTGAGTAATAGATGATGCCATGAAAAATCCATCCAAGTTTTATTAAAGATTTTATTTTCCCGCGTATTTGGACAGACCTTCCAGCAATTCTATAATTTTTTTAATTAATTGCAGCCTTTGATTTACACCGTTATCTTGAACAGTTATGTCCGATAACCGATAGCTTTTAGATCACGTTTGCGAAACGTTGTTAAAATTTCCACCATAAAGTGCAGTTAGATAATCGCCATTTTACTTTCGGGCAAAAACCACCCCCCCCCCCCTTCTCTGCCCTGAGATGGCAATGGGTAGCGCCAATGCGGAATTTCAGCAGCCAAAACTTAATAATAATATGGCCACACCAGGCAGTGTTGCCAGGAGCCTCGTGCCAAGAGGGAGCATTAAATACAACCCTTGCTCCGACAAGATGGGGGGGCCGCGTGGCCCCGGGTAATAGGGGAGGCTTAGTTCTACTGATTTATCTCTATTTTATTATCAAACCGGTACCTACCGCAGTCATATCGTAACGTCCATTTCCTATGAGTATATTTTTTACATTTTTATCGCAAATTCCTTGGGGGTTTTTATTATAATCGAATTTATTATTGACTTTTTTATGTAAACCTAGAGTATAAATCAAGATGTATTGTAGATGTCTCATAGAGACGAAACTATATTTTTATGTGGAAAAGTAGGTATGGAAGTCATTTTGGGTGTTCGTAGGGATTACGACCTATCATGCAGCTGGCTTAAGTGATCTATTTATCAAATTTTTGGAAGTTGTATATATGTTTAAGTTACATATCTTGTTTCGTGTGTGATTTGTTTTATTATCAGGCGTATTCCAGTGTAATGTTAATAATTCGGAAGAATCTCATATACACATATAAAGGACATATATACAACTTCCAAAAATTTGATAGATGTAGTTATCTATCAAGGGTGGAAATGGTGAACGTTACATCGTGTAAAGTTATCACTTAAGCCGTATGATAGTTCTTCTGGTTTGTGTCTCGTTTCAGAATCCATTGCAGGGTCCATCATCAGGGCTGATGCGTTGTTTTGAGTGTTGGTGTTGTAGTTAGATATTGGCTTGCAATATTTTTTATTAACAATTTAAAAAAAAATTATTTCGAATCATTAAAAAAATAGGAAACTTCTGCATTCAGTACATTATAAATTAATAGTCCTCAATGACTACATTAATTTTTTTTTGTATATTGCTGCCTTTGCTTTTATACCTCACATATATTTTATTTACTCCCTTTCTCTTAACTCGTAGCGTCTGCGGTTTGTTGTCTGCCGGAAAAACTTTGGATCGATTTTTAATCCTTTTCCCGTGATCCAATCGAGCTGAAACTTTGCAGGCAGACTCGTGGTGATGATAGAAATGATCTATCAAATTTTGTTAAAAAATTTAATAATTATAGTATAATTTTGGATTTTTAGAAATTTTAATGTTTTTTTCGAGTTGGAATCAATACAAATGAATAATGACCCCGACGCTTGCAGTAGGCACGAAACTTGATTCAATGAAAAGGGGAGTATAATAAAAGCTTGTTTTTTTTAATTTCAAACACGTTAATTTATATTTAAAAATAAAAATTCCAAAACATGAAACACGTCAACAAATGGTTCAGTTTTAAAATCGACCTGATTTTCAATGATTGATTCTAAGTTTGATGACGCCGAAATATGCATTTGCAGTGAACGTCCTGCCATAAGTATTCAAACTTTCGAGACAAGGTCTCACACTACCGAATGGCTGGTGTGTTGCAGCCGCAATTTAACACCAGCAACGCGTCTCAAGGGAGGTATGAATCCACGAACCATGAATATCCCCGGTCTTCAGCCAACATTACAGGAGAGTTACAGAACCGCCCCCACCCGGAGAACATCCTGCGAACAGTGGCGTCTTCAACAATCTTGAGGTCCTACTCCTGCTCAATTTTCAAATTTGTGTTTACTGGGGTATTATGCCGTGTTGTTACGACCTTTCGGGCCGACGTTTCGGATCCCATTGCAGGGTCCATCATCAGACGGTGTGTATAGACTCGATTGTCAAGACTGCGATAAAGTATACGTGGGACAAACGGCGCGTACAAATTCCAAAAGGGTCAACGAGCACAAACGGGCATGCAAACTCGGTCATCCATCATCAGCACTGGGTTAGAATTTTCAGGATATCGGCCATCATTTTGCATTCGAACCGAAAATCCTTGGAAAGCCTAAGAGTCACCATACGCGTCTTATCAAGGAAGCACTAGAAATCTACAAGCACCCGATAAATATTAATAGAGATGATGGTCTCAAATTAAAAACATCTTGGTATCCGGCGCTTCAAAGTCATTCTCGTCGCAGACTCTGCAGAGATAGTGATCAGACAACAGATGAACCATACACACAACACAATACAACACATCATGACTTCGGCATGGTATTGCAAGCCGATACTTAACCACAACACCATCACTCACAACAACACATCAACCCTGATGATGGACCCTGCAATAGGATCCGAAACGTCGGCCCGAAAGGTCGTAACAACACGGCATAATACCCCAGTAAACACAAACTTGAAGATTCTGAGTGGCCGTGAAAACCTAAGAACATTCTTTTCCTGCTCAATTTATAAATCTTGTATCGCACATAAAATATATTCAGAAATATAATTTACAAACACTTTAACTGTACACTCTTCACCGTAAATAATGTTTTTTGTTTTTTTTTTATTTAAAATATAACAGACACCTTAAAGGTTTATGGATAACATTTGTACATGATTCAATATAGGAATATAATAATAATATAATTTAGATACAAAGCCTTTTTTTTTATAGTTGGCCGAGTTTTAGCATTTTCGTCACATCTGTTATGAATTTGTCAGTGGTCAGTTGTTTGGTCTGTTGTGGCAGGTCATTGTATGGTTTTAGTCCGTTGCAAATTAGTCGGGTTTGTCCTGTTTTTGTTTTGGCGTGTGTTATGTGATAATTTTGAGCCATTCTAGTGTTGTGTTGGTGTTTTTCGTGTATTTTGTGTAATTTTATGTCTTCGTCTTGTATTTCGCCAATTGCTAGTCTGTGAATGATTTTAAGTGTTTTGATTTTTGTAATACTTTCGATGTTTAATTGTTGTGTTATAGGTATGGTATACAGTTTCAATGGGTCCGGTATTTCAGATCATAGACCATTTTTAGTTTTTCTTCTTTCTTATTCTTTTTCTTTTTTGTAGATCTGTTGATTTGTGCTACAGAAAACTACGCATCCTGGGAGGACAAGGTCCAGCTATCCCTCCATCCTTTCGGTGGTCTTCCCGGTAGGCGTCGTCCAGAGGGGATTTCATTCGCTGCTGTATGCACGAGTCTGTCACTTTCCATTCCTGCTACGGGATCCCGCCAGAATCTCCTTCTGGATCTACTCCAACGTGCTATGTCCTCTATTTTGCAAATTTTCCTTATGTTTTCATTTCGGACAGGTCACGTAGCGTTTTTCCAGTAGTGGATCTCAGCACCTTCATTTCAGTTGTTCTGAGGAGTCCTTTGGTGCGGACAGTGTCAGCCCTCGTTTCTACAGCGTATGTCATAATAGGTCGCACGCATGTAAATGCTGTTTACATAGTAAAATTCACTTAAACATAATTTTGATTGAAAATAATTAGCAAACTAAGCATTAGGTGAGGTGACTAGACTTGACGAACGAAATAAAACACGCGTACTCCCCGAACGCGATCTTGTTACGCGAATTCAAGTCGAATGAGTGAGGCGCGTGACTTAAACATTACTTAATTTGTTGAATTATGTTTGATTATTTATAAATACAGTTTTTCTCCAATGCTTTTCAGTGTCAAATATTGTAGGGTAAACAAAAGATTTTAAAAACTTCTTATACTTTTATCTATAGCCGAACCACTATAACTTGGCGTGCGAAGGAGGGCGTCACTGTCGCGTAACAGAAGTTGCCAGGGTGTAAATTTATTACACAATACATAATGTACTGATTGTCCGGTGACCAGTGTCAGAGCCTTCAATAGAAATTTGGTCGGGTAACAGCGCGCTCCGCGGCGGCCGCTATATCTGTCAAACTGTTAGACGGTAATATCGGTCCATTATTTGCTTTTTCAACTTCGCAAAACTTTAGTACTTCATTGGCAATTGTTCTTGCACCATCCCGGACTGTTTAGGATGTTTTGGACATAATAATTCAGTGTATATTGGTAATCAAGATGTCACAGCTCGCGCTTAAAGACGAGAATGAACTGAATGCCAGGGCGAGGGGTTACCGCCGGGCGCGGGCGGGGCGGGTTTTAGTTCCAAACTCGCCGCACGCCAATTTATGTTGGGCAGGCAATAACATACTGTCTTTTAATTTTCTATCAAAACCGTTATTAAATGCAATACTAGAACCAACTCACACTTTAACACTAGGTAATCTATGCGCATATCTCTCATATTTTTAATTCCAGTTTAGCGCAGTATAAAGATTCGCTACTAAAAGCTCTACACCCTGACGTCCTGAATTCATAATGCAATCACAAACAAATTATTGTACCTCCTTGTTTAACCTTGTATATACTTCACATCTCTAAATTATGTTTTATTTTATATACTTCATACCTCCTTTTCTAAATTATTGTTATAACTTTAAACAACTATCAATACTATGTCAATTCTGTAATTTTTTGCTGTTTTACTCTTTGGATTACTTGTATATATTATTATGTAAAAGGTACTGCTGTGCCATATATTAAAATAAATAGATAAATAATTATTATATTAATATTCTAATTCAATGATCATTTATCTTTTAATACGAATTGACATTGAATAAACCTTATTCAAAAATTGTATTGTTTTAAGCGTAAAATATAAATTTACAGCATTTTTTCTACTCCGGTTTGCCCCGGGCGATTGCCCTACTCGCCACCCCTAAAGCCGCCACTGCCTGCACAAATGGTAATATTATATTTACAAACTTGGTACATTCAGGGTGTACTTCGACCATCAGCCCCCAAGTATGATTTGACTTTTCATTTAAGCGTTTTGGATGCAATTCACTTCAACACCGTACTGCGCAGATATAAAAATCTTGCGTTTCTCATCAGTGGCGGATTAAACATCAGTGGACTGGGCACACGCATCCTCAGTGACATCTGGGCAGGGGCGTATCAAGGGAGGGCCCGTGCGGCATTTTTTATTCGTTATTTGCGAAAAAATAAGAAATAAAATATTATGTGGATAAAGCAATAATATTTGTCTCTACACCACTTCATTTTCGTATCGGTACCGACGAAGTTTCGGTACGACTGTTTCTTATAGTATATGTATCGACGGTCTCAACGTATACTGTCGAATCTGCAAATATTTGTTTTGTAGATTCGACAGTAAGTGTATAAAAACACAAAAAATAACTGCAATATAAAATAAATTTTGTTAACAAGGATTTTCTAAATAAATAACTATTTTATATATATATAAATATATATATAATATATATAATATTTCGAAGTATTATATGTATTTCGAAGACGATGTACATAAATTAATCAGAAATAGACACTCTCAATATACGTTTGTTTTCACAAAAATAAATCAAACATCTAAAGCCATGTATTCACTAGGGGACAAATTGTCCCTCAACAGCACGCGCGGCATAGAGTCTACGTGACGTTGCAACGTCGAGCACTGTTCCGCGACCTCGCGCACAACATAGCGCGGCATTTTCTACGTGCCGTGGCAACGTTGCCATGCGCACGGTACCCGAGCGTACTCACTGCAACATTCCGCGGAGCGTCAGTACCACGTGGTTTATGTTTACAAGTGAATACGCATGCGCTGTATCTGTCAAGATGACAATGCGGGGAAACGAAATCGTTCTCGAACTCATCGAGCTGTATCGATCGAAGATCGCATAGAATGTCCGTCCTTCTTTCTCTTTGCAGTAAATAATTTCGCATTCTCCTCTTTTTTCTCCTCTTACTTTTCGATAAACTCATTAACATAAACAGATACGCGGCTATCATCATAACCTCATAGGGCGATATATTTCCGCGACGTCTGGAAAACAATAATTATTTGCAAAAAGGACTTTGTTTTTAATAACATTCAATTTACTACAGTAAAACCTCGTTTATTTGAAATTGCGACCCAAAAAAACATTTTGAATTGCGCGGAACCCCGTTTTCGCCAAATGAGATACCGCAGCTGTCAACATAACCTCATCGGGTGACATTTCCGCGACAAGATATGCGAGTCCCGGTGTACACGTCAAATGGCCGCGTCATTGTCCCCGAAACATGAGCGTAGATGTTGATACGACATGCCGAGCGGAATGTTTCGCGATTTATCCCCTAGTGAATACATGGCTTAATGATATCATCGATGGCAATGTCGTCATAAATAAACATTTTCACATTACGTATAAAATATTCAAGGACCTACATTTTACGAAAATTTTTATAAATTCCCATAAACAAATTCATGTAAACAGAAACAGATTAAATTTGTACTGTTAATTGTAATTAATGAACTCAGTAATTCAAATAAAAATTATAAGAGAAAATATGATATGTTCAAGAAATCACTGAAATTTATGGAATTCTCTGAGGAGTTGTGAAGACGTAGCAGACGTCAGCAGTTTTGTCCCAGCTGATGAACAACGCAGATATGCCTTTGTGCGATTTCTTTAATGCTCGGATCGTTTTCGGTGAAAACATTTTCTTTTGTCTTAAATGTTTATTTCTCTCATACGGGAGGCGGCGTGACAGAGAAAGATCTGCTCCTAGAACAGGGCCCCGCTCGCAAGGATTAATCTGTGTTAAGCCAAGTTTTTGCGCACATTTATTTTCATCAGTAAGATATAGGGAGATGTGTGTGAGTGAAGTATTCGAGACAGGTAAACAATGGCTATAATGTAAATATGTACCTACATACTAAATACATAATATTTATTTTTACGTTACGAAGACCATTTGTTCCCCACGGAAACAATTAATAGCAGGTGCGGTCCGCTGAGTTCGCTTCCGAAGCCCCGATGTACTAGCAGGCCGGGAGTGTAGAGCGCAAAAAATTCTCCAAGTCCAGAATCCGTGCCAAGTCGTCGCCTCAGGTGGTAAAACAAGTCCAATAAATCCAAAATCGTAGCCAAGTCCAAATGCAGAAGTCAGTAGAAAATCCAGAGTCCAAATCCAAAGAAGAAAAGCAGGGGTCAAGCAGGGTGTGAAGTGAAACGCAGAATAAAATGTTCCAGTAGGCGTACTCGGCAGAGGCTCCCAGCAGAATGAGGCTCTCGCCCGCCCGGCGCAGTATTTATACAGTGCGGAAAGCTTCCCCCTGACTCGCGCCGCCGACCAATCAGCGCGCTCGATTCACCGGGCGCTCGGAGCGCAAAATGACGGCCTCCCGTGCCGATTCGCGGATTAAAATTAAATATTTTAATCGATAGCAAATTAAACGCCACCCCCCCGGGGATTTTAACACATCATCTATACCAATCTATGTCTTGCCCATAGGATGATGTCGTTTACTGGAACCGCAAGAGTGAATTTACCTAGTTATTCAACAAAATATGCCGATTTACCGCGGCATTTTCAAGAATTAATTTACATTTAATTCGGTTAAAAATAGTAAACATGATTTTACGAGATTCTAAGTTATACCATTAGATAGATCTCAAGCGCATCCTTTGGTGATATTTTCAAGTATGTCGGATAGATATTAATTGCGTAATAGGCAGACAAAGTGTGTCACCTCAAACAAAGCGCACTAGCTAACTTTCAGACACGCAAAAACATATCACTCCCATAGATTTTCACATGAGGAACACAATAAAAAATGTTTCAGCTCGCTGGGACGTCTGTAACGTCTGTAATCAGAGTTCAAAAATATTCGCTGGTGGCCCTTGACTCCAGCTGCACGGCGACACTATGGCGCCGGGTTTTTTCCATTACCCGCGCGGGCTGCATACATACAGGCGGCGCGGTCAAGCGAGTTTATCAGGGCCCACGCGAGATATTTTACTCTCAATTTAAACATTTTTTATTTTATTTCTACTTTACAATACCACACAAAGGACTCATTTGGCACATTTAAATACTTATGTATTTTTACTTCCTCGCCTCTTCGAGGCAGGACATTTACATAAATTCCATCAAAATAGCGGCCATTCTATGATAGTCCGCGGCGCTCCGCGCGATTTAAAAATGATTTTATTCCCATCGCGCGAGCTTTCCCTGTATATCAAGACCACGAAACATCAATTTTATTCAATATTACATTTACAAATGTCTTATCTAATTCTTAAATATTTCATTCTTAAGATATTTCATTAAATATTTCATCAAACTTAAATATTTCATTTTCTTAAGTATTTCAAATATTTCAACACTTTACAAGATAAGACCAAAAATGCAATTTCTTCGTGGAACTTTTCCAACGCCCTCCGTCGAAGATCCGCTTGGAGGCGAGGTGGGCCCATACAACGGACCTGAGCCCTCCGAAAGGGCCAACATTCATGACTCCGCGTACGGCGCTTGCCCATACAACGGATTTGGGCCCTCCGAAAGGGCCAACATTCATGACTTCAGACGGGTCATCATCATCACGTCGTCATATCAGACGGGTCATCATCATCATCATCCCGTCGTCATAATTCTACCTGTCCGATACACCATTTACCTAAAAATA
Organism: Agrypnia vestita; assembly: GCA_016648135.1. Classification (NCBI taxonomy): domain Eukaryota; kingdom Metazoa; phylum Arthropoda; class Insecta; order Trichoptera; family Phryganeidae; genus Agrypnia; species Agrypnia vestita. The sequence goes on from JADDOH010008249.1 coordinate 17,389, forward strand.
GTTTTGATCAACGTTTGTTAGTTGCGAATAGAAAAAAATAAAAATAAAACAACTCAAAAATTAAATATCGAAGTAATATTAAAAAATCATAGAACCTTCCCTACAGATTTACTTTTTACAGAAATTATACAAATACACCTCAGTTTTACAAATACATAAAGAAACAATCACTCAACATATAAATACACCACAAACTCATAATACTCATAGTCATAGCCAAAGAGCGCAAATAATAGGTATACAAATAATAACTACACTTATCTAGGTGTCAAATATTTCAATAACTTACCAATGAATATTAGAACTGAAGAACACTATACAAAATTCAAGAAACACATAAAACAAATAGAATATACATAATTAAAACAAAAAATAGTTAGAATTATAAAAAATAACGATACTCCGAAATAATTAGTATACTTGAGTCACTAATATTTATCTTATGATGTTTGTATTTCTCTACACTGTTCCATTATTAACTTATACATACCTACTTATTCATTCATGCTCTTATATATCGTACCCCTGTCCCCAAACACAAGTATTACTTTACTGGGGACAGTTAGACATGTATAAAAAAAAGATTTATAAAATTATAACGTACCTTAATAATAAATTTAAAAAATTTAAAAAATATTATGTTCAATTATCATTCAGGGGCGTAGTCACCGTCAACGTCAATTACTGTTTCCCACTTGTTTGGAAGGTC
>JADDOH010008250.1:0-26024 GCA_016648135.1 Agrypnia vestita
GTGTAAATCGTATAAACAAATATTATATTCTCCCTCTCCTTCTTCGTTATATTATATTCTCCTTCAATACTTCCTCTCCAAGCACAAGGTTAGTCTCTTTTTGAAGAAGTACAGCGGAATAATGTTTATATATTAATTATAGATTCAATAGACTAGAATAAAATAAAATGTAATAAACTGTATATGTAGAGTATAAAAACAAAGGCAGCAATATGCAAAAAAAAATATTTTGAATGCAGTAACCGAGAATTACTTATTTAAAATATACTAAATTCTAACTTTTATGTGTCCCTTCCAAAATCATGTGTCTTATAAATTTATAGGGTATGTTTCCTACAATATCTCGAATTCACTACATTATAAATTAGTAATCCTCGATGACTCCATTTTTTTTTTGATATTACAGCCTTTGCTTTCATACCTCATGCTTTTCGTGGTGTAACTAAAGTCAACGAAAGAATGGTCAACGAACGCTGACTTAACGGTAAGAGATATTTAAATACTTTCTATTGGGAAGTTGTAGAACTCAAAAGGTTCTATAAAAATAAAAAAATTGAAAAATACCGTGCCCCTTATGAAATTCGACAAGTATATAATAATTATCATAAACGTAGTAGATTAGCAGCTAGGGAAGATAAACCATGTAATTACCTACAAAGTATCAATATAACATGTCAACCATAAAAATAAAACGCTTTTTTAAATATATTTTTAAAAAATCTACACAAACCTTTTATGATTAATTAATCTTGACACCGTAAACTCGATAATTAAAATAATGTTGATTTAAAATAAATAACCTACGAATAATACGTTGTGATGTTTTTAAATACAATGTTTTTCGTACAGTTGGTGGAGATTTAAACAAATCTATGTTAATTAAAATTGTTTATCTCTTCCTAGAGTTAGTTTCTGTAAATAGATAGGTAACTTTCTCATAAGGTGGAAATCTTCACTTTACCAAAGGAGAAATAAAACTTTCCAGTTCAAGCTAGAGTTTGCGAATCTCAATGTGGGTTTTTGACAATTTAATACCTCAGTTTCTCGACATCGCCGTGGGATTTGACAATTATCTCGTCGACGTAATCTGCTTTCTAAGTTTACAGAAACCAATAATAGTCTTCCCTCGCCTCCTTGTTTCCTTAATCCAGGAATAATGAAACAACTAAAAGTCTGCCAGGGAATCTGTGTAAAACTCACAAAATAAAAATTATTGCCGAATGATAATTTAAAAAAAAAAATGACTCTTTATTCAGAAATAGTCTATAAATGTCAGATAAACTTTTTCAGAAACGAGAAATAATGACAAAAAGACAATTCCTAAAGCGCGTGTTTATGTGTTGCGTGTAAGGTATAGGATGCTTTTTTTTATAGGTATAGAACTTTAAATTGAAATAAAACACATTAAAAAGTGTTAATGGCCATGGTATTGGCCTTAGTGGAAGATAATTTTATGCCATTAGTCATGAAATATAGGGTGTTTTTAGAGGGCTGTTTTTCAAATAGGCAAAACTTTTCCCAGAAACAACCAATATGACATCTGACAGTTGATTTATACTTAGTTTGGTTTGCCATTTCATCATGAATTGAATTACGCCAGAACAATGCTTGCAAGTTGTGCAAATTTATTTCGAAAATCGTGGCATCGTAATCATATTTAAAAATAAATGGCATAAAACTTAATGCAATACAATGGCCAATACCATGGCCATTACTACTATTTGTAAGTGTTTTATTTCATTTTATAGTTTTACACCTTTTAAAAAATACCCTATACCTAAAATGTACGTCTAGTCAAATGTCGAACAATTGAAGTGTCGATTAAAAGTATATGAATATTGTTAAAATTTATAATTAAACCACTCATGATGTTTTTACACGATTCTGTCTTTCCGTGTCATTACAAAAAATACCAATAAAAAGTTAAATATTAAATTAATTATGAAAAAATCAAAACTGAAATCAATAATTTATTAAGTACGGACTCCGGTCGTCGTGGCAAAAATGCATTTACAATAGGTTAGATTGCGCTACGATTGTAATGTTTGTAAGACCGCGATAATATAACGTCGAAGTGGTAAGAACACCGATATGCGACTAAGCATTGTCCACAGTTGCGAAACTGCATTCTGTGTCATTTCTTTACCTGGTTTATATTGTGATACAGCACATATCTACTTTACACGTCGTTTTAACAATGTTTATTTCGTAAATGCAGGTACGTATCAAAAAGAGTAGAAATATTGAAGTGAAGCATTTTTTCACTTCCTGAAATCAGGACCGCGAGGGGTCCGACGGGGTCGCCCAAGTGGCCGGTTCCGGAACTCCCAGACACTCAACAATATCGCGAGGACGTGCTGCATTATGAATTTATCCATACGCCATAAAAAGATACCTTTGTTGGGAAGAGGGGGGCGGCACAGGGGCGTGTTGAGATACAGACCAAGGGAGAAAGACAATACGGTCAAAATAAAGGAATAATGCTTAATGTTTTTTTGGTAATTGTTTTTAACTTTAATATTCATACGTGCTACTTAAATTCGTGGCCACCAAATGTTTGAATTACACCGTGTCTCTGTCACCTCATTAACAGCTTCACAAATTAATAAAATTTCATATAAATCATAATAAATTCTTTGCTTCTTCGTTTAAGTTGAGTAAATTCTTATCACTCAGGAAGCCTCGCCCTTCTACTATTTTTAGAGAATATTTTCCTCGAATCTGCTTAGTGTCTGAAAGTGTATGTGATGTGATTGTGTGAGAACAAACTTCGGTTGTTTTAATTAGTTCGAGAAAAATCAAAACAATATTTATTTAATCAGGAATACCAGTAATTAAAAATTATATGCAGGTACATATAATAACATTTCGACGGTTCCTACGTAAACTCGAATATACACCAAAAAGGTATTTTTTACTTTTTTTTTAAACTCACGTAAAAGCGGACAAATGCGCTCATTTTGTATGTAAAACCAATCTACAAACAGCTCCCCTGTAAGATTGCTCTTTTGTAGATGTTGTAGTTTGCGTAGGGGCCGTCGATTTAATATCGCAATAAAAAGTTGTACAGTTGATCGAAAATTTGAAATGTTAATAAAAAAAATAATTATGGTAAGTATGAAAGTATTTAAAATAAATGATAAGGCATTTATATCACTTCCTGTCTTATATATTTAAGAGAAATACAGTTGCGACCTCATTGCTCTCGCTGAAATATATTCAATTCATCTTCAGTTGTCACCATAACATACATTTTGTACATATGAAAGAGTAGACAATTCACAGGTATCTAGTTTTTGGAAAAACGGTCCACCCCGAACGTCCTCCCCTCGCCTCCAGATGCGCCTCTGGCGAGCTGTATTGTGTTACATTTAGCAGTAAGGGGGATTGCGTCAGGAGCAGCCGGTCCCGGACCGCCCATAGCCGCCCATGGCCACCGCGCCCCCGCGGCATCAACTCCAAGTACACATTCTTCGGAAGAAGGTGTTTTGGGAAATACAGTTTTCATTTGTTGCAAAACTAACTAGACAGCAGTGCTGAATGTTTCAAGCCGCCCCGCCCGTCACTCGCGGCCGAGGCGGGACAAATTATTTACAATCTTGTTAACAAACTTACACCTAGTCGCTCAATAAATTGAAAAAATATATTTCTCTCGCGCATAAAGCATCAGTAAAAATAAGATTAAACGTAATATATCGACAGTCCCTACATATACTGTCGAAACTGCAAAAATTCGATTTTTCCTTTTAATATCTTAAACCAACCGATTTATTATATATTTTCGGATAGTGTTTAAAAAAAAGTTTAATTTTTCTTTAATATATACTTTGTGCGAGAGGAAAACTCATTTTATCAACATTGTCCTAAAAATATGATGATTTAAGATAGTAAAATGGAAAAAGAATTTTTGCAGATTCGACAGTTACATACATACCTACGTAGGGACCGACGATATATTTTTTATTACCATCGTATTATCTTTACACCAAAGTGTCTTGAAAGAAATCAAATATTCGATCTCAGTATCCATCTACGCGATAAATAAATACACAGTGTATTGCAATTATGTAAAAAAAAATTAAGTATAATAATACCCAGAATTACAAAACACTTACGTAAATTCGTAGTTATACCTATAATTAGGTATTTTATTTCTTAAAAAGTGCAAGTATCTGTTTTTTAATATTCTTTCTTATATTTTTCGTTTTATAATATTGTTTTTTATATTTTTATAAACAGTGTTTTTCTTTGAGGATTAGAACGTTACAATGAAATAAAACACAAAAATCATGGTAATGGTCATTGTATTGGTCTTATTGGAAAGATAATTTTATGGCATTAGTGTTTCAATATAGGGTATTTTTTACAGGTTGGTTTTTCAAATCGAGAACACCTTTTCCAACGACAATATGATAGCTGGTTTGGTTTACCATTTTACTATAAATAGACATAAACCAGACAACGCTTGCGAATTGTGCAAATTTATTTCGAAAACATAGAATAAAATTTATTCTTACATATTTGTATTTTATAAAGGAAGCATCATATTTAAGTGTTTCATAAAAGAAACATTACGTAGCAGAATATACACTAATATTAGGTGCTTTTTAGGGGTAAATGGTATTAAAATAAAATAAAAAACACATAAAAATCAAAATATTGCTTTTTTTAAAGATAAGTTATTTAGAAATTTCTCTGGCGTAAAATTCAAATATGTTTTGTAAAATTTTACGAAATTCAATATTTACATATCTCGGAATGTTTCTGTATTAACTAATTAAAGTTCGATAACAATTTTTGTCAGCACAAAAGATTGGCTTATTATAAAAGAAATCGCATATTTATAGAATTGAGTTGAATTGAATGTGAGATTCTTTTGGTATGCCTGCCTCGTTATTCATATTTGCTAATATGAACACGATCATTAATATGAAACATTAATATATTTACAGAACACGTGCAAACCCTTCTAGAAATTTTACGAGTCAAGAAATTAAGCATTACAAGTTCACGGCTTATTCATTTTGCACTACCTACCCCTCTGACCAATGTTTCAAGTGTCCCTTCAGAGTTCATCAGCTTGTCACTGATCCAATTAGTATTAGTATTATATATGTGTTTTATCCAATTAATCCAATAGTATTAGTATTATATTTGTATTATATACATATGTATATTAAATAATAAAATAATGAGCCGATAAATTTACTGTTGAAATTTTAATCATAATTGTTTATCGACTACATACAATATTTAGTTGGGGTGATATATATAAAATGTATGTATATATTCTATAAAACACATTTTCTTGTGTTAAGATACGAGTTAAATACCCTCATTTGGTGTGATGAAGAGTGTAGGAGCTGCTGCGAACTATCCACGATAGAGATGGTTCCTCTCGGGTGATCTTCAACGTCGGGGGGACCCGACAGGACACTTAAAGAAGAAGATTTGCTGAGTCCTTGGTGAAAGGGGTTGATTTTTATTTTTTAAATGAAATTATTATTTTTAAGTTTAATTGTAATGAGCATAATTAATTATCAATTTTCCGCCATTATTAGGGTGGGATAGAGATCAGTCACAAAAAACGCTATTATAAAAGTCTCATATTCCGACCTTAGATAATCACAAAATCTTAAAAAGGTTATAAGATATTCAACGTGTTTACAATTTTATATATTTATTATTAAAAATTTAAGAAAATGTTATCATATAGGTATGGATTACAAAAAAAACTGATTACTTTAACACAGGTAAAAATCTAGCAAAGTGACATCTACCGCAACCACATGAAAATAATGAAATCTTTTTTCTAATAGATGATTCAAGAAACACCTTGAACATAAATTTTCTATTTTTTGTAAAATTATAAAATTAATTAATTCAATAAGTTCCGATATAAAAACAAGCTCGATTGGCGGGTCAACTAGTGGCGTAATAAAAATGGCAAATAAAAAGGAAGATATGGATTACAAAAAAAAATGATTACTTTAACACAGGTAAAAGTCTAGCAAAGTGACATCTACCGCAACCACATGAAAATAATGAAATCTTTTTTCTAATAGATGATTCAAGAACCTTGAACTTAATTTTTCTATTTTTTGTAAAATTATAAAATTAATTAATTCAATAAATTCCGATACAAAAACAAGCTCGATTGGCGGGTCAACTAGTGGCGTAATAAAAATGGCAAATAAAAAGGAAATAAATTCGATCGTGTAAAGAACGAGGTCTTACATAACTTTTGAATTGTCAATCTTGTTTTAAAACGGCAGAACGATAACCGGAAACAAGTCGCGCGGAACTGCGAAGACATACTGTTCCGGTCCTTATCAAGCGGGAACTTTATCGCCGCCCACAAAAGAGTTGTTGAATTAAATTTCGCGCGAGTTCCCATAACGACAGAGTCGACCCGGGTCGGATAACGCCTGGAGAAAATATAAATTTGAAATATTGAAGGGGTTTTTGATAGTCCTCCCCTTTCACCTTTGTTCCGTGCCGTTTGTTGTCGGGTTTCGGCGAGGGGGGCGGGGGAGGGGTGGGGGTGGAAGAAGAAGGCTTCGCGGTCGCAACTCAACAAGTCGACGCGACTTCCTCGGGGGTAGTAAAGGAAAATTGTCTCTGGATTATTCCACACGTGTTTAAAGTTGATTATCCCCTATTTGTTGTATAAGAATAATATTTCTTTAGTCAGGAATAGGATTCCTATTTGTTCTTTAACGTTTAAGAGGACTTACGTACATCCATACCCAGATAAATTATTTTTCAATAATAAGATGACATTGAATTAATTTTGTTTGACTGCTGAACGAATCATTCCAAGATTTAGATCGTGGTTGTAATTATGTGATCATTTTAACTTGCTGGATTGATGCTAGTAAAAATGATGCGTTTAAGATTGAGAACATTTTTTGTAATCACTTGATAAATTAATATTAATTTATTATTTTTAAGTTTTATTATCATAAATATCCGAATAAATATAGCAATATCTCCATTGACTATTTTTTACAAAATTTTGGTGTGTATAGGTAGCTATATGAGATGAAAGACATAAAATAAAAACGTTTTTTGTATTTTATTCGTATGTATATGTAAATAAAAATAAATATTTGTAAATACACACATACATGATGTCCATTTAATTTACGAAAATGTAATTATTAATAGATATGCACATATTGTTACGGGACGTGGCTTTGAGAGGCAAATGAAAATAGAAATGATAGTAGAAATTTATTGTCACTGGTATCACATACGCGCTAGCATGTGATACCAGCAACGCATGGTTCGCTTGTCTATCGCACGTCCATCATCAAAACAACAATAACTCGCTCCGCGGCACCCGCTTCGTCCTTTTATATAAAACATGCTGGTTTCTGGAATTTTTGAACTCGACCCTTCCAGTATCTACGAGAGGACCCTAGATGATTCCAGAGGTTGGAGGGCATTCCAGAGTGTTTCATAGTTTTTAATCTTACACATATTACGAGAAATTCGAACAGTGCGTAATTCCTTCTATTTACCATTTCGTTATAATAACAAATCAAACATAATAATTTCGTTGTCTATCCGTCTGTCTGCCTCTCTGTCCCCATAACTTCATGTAACGTCCGTAATTTCGTCAAAATCCATGGTTAAAAAAAACAAATTAATAAAACAAATAAGATTAATCAATGAGAAAGATATATAGAAAAATATTTGGATACCGCCGCTATATATATTTGAACTCGGTATATTTGTAAAATTTTATTTCATTCCGGGGAACATCAATATACAGCATGTCTTACATAAAGGTTTTTAAGGTTCATTGCAATATAGTTAGTGGTTACAGTTAATGGTTATTTAAAAACTAAATAAGAGAAGAACATTTACACAAAACTACATATTTACCTATTTGTTTTGAAATTCTTAAATGGGACATGTATTTTGAATATCAATGAGATGAACTAAATCCTTTCTTGTCCTCCCTCACGTATATTTAAGACACAACAAAAATATTTATTCTTGCATAAAAAATTCGTTCCTAACCGAGTCTCTTCAAGTAAAAACGTATTTTTGTAATAAAACTAGATTTATGTACTTTTTAAGAGTATTTAGTATGAATAATTGTTGTATTTGTGTTCACAAGCTGGTAGTATTTTTTTTAAACAACTATGTTAACCAGCCTTGCAACCAGACTGTGTACCAAGAAATTTACGTTAGTTCAAGTCTTACATTTTGGAGGTCATTAGTAAAATGTAATTTTTATTAAAAATAAACGATTGTTTAATAAAAAAACAAATTAAAACCAAATTAATTAATCAATTAGAAAAATCAAATCCTTGAAAATATATTTGGCTGCTACCGGGATTCGAATCACGGATCTCCTCCTATTTTTCCGTATGTCTTCCTAATTGATGAATTAATTTGGTTTAAATTTCACAGAACTTTGTTCTGAAAAAATTGCAACTTCACAATAAGAATGTGTTCTTGAATATAAGATCTATACCTATAAAACTCAATGTCTGTCTGTTCTCTATACAAATCCACACCGTTTGTCCGATTCGATTAAATTTTGTAAACTTATGCTTTGAGACCCGGCGGGTAGTATAGGCAACATTTCCCCCCTATAGGTAGTATAGGAAACATTTCCCCCCTATTCTCATACCCCTTCCCCTCCCCCTGACATATTTTCGATGCAAATCTGTACCGTTCGACCGATCGGACTCCAAATTTGGAAACTTATTCTTTTTAGGACTCTGCAGGTAACATAGGCTATATTTCCTCCCTCCTCTTTTATCTTTTCTTCTCCCCCTGATATATTATCGATGCAAACCTATACCGTTCGAATCAAATCTTTGTTTCCCCCCACAAATTTATTTTCAACTTAATACTTAACCCGTGCAACGCCGGGTACGAACAGCTAGTTGTTAAATAATTTTGAAAATTCTGCTTATAAATTATAAATTTATAGATAGAAACACGAAACCACGACAATCGACGGCATTTTAGTTTATTCTTCGAAAATAAACGATTATTGCATTTCTTATAAAACTTTGGCTATCAATTTTTCCACAATAAACCAAACGTCACCGCCGAGTTTACGGCGGCAAGCCTCGAGCGATATTTCATAAAAGTTTTGGCACTATTTTATATTCCGGCGACAGGCTCATTCTTGCGTCGGCCCCGCGGACTACCCTTTTCGTGTAGACGGTCCATCACGGCTGGCGGCTGCTGCGCCGGAGCTGAAGGGAGAATCCCCGGCTGATGAGGAAGACTCAATTGTTTATCAATATTTTGTGTTCTAATTTTTAAGAATACAATTACTGGATTTTGTCCCCAAAGGGATCATCATTAATTAAGAATATATATCATTAATAAGCGCAGTTTTATTGAATAAAGTAAGCTAAGTACGTAAATACCATATATAAAACTTTTCAAATTTGATAGATGTGTGAACACGGGTGAAATCGATCAAGGACACATTGCGTGAAGAGATTATCGTTAGCCCTGTAAACATCCAAAAAAACTTCCGTACATACTGTCATGGAACGGTATATTCAACAGGGCACCCGAAGCCTGATATGGGCGGCACTGAGATGGCTCATCACTTACCAGGATATGTGCTCACCATACAAGATATGTATACTAATATAGAAACACAAGTAAGATGCACATCAGGAACATCACCAAAATTTCCAATTCTGTCCTCAGCCCACTGCTATTCATTATGCCATGAATTATCTAACAATTCAAGAAATGAACAGTATTATCAAGATTGTGCTTTTTACATATAATGTAGTACTGAGTAGGTAGGTGGTTTGACTCTGTCATTCCCCGGTGTTGTGTTAATGTGTGGGCTCCTGCATTGGACGAAGACCTGCCGGTCCTGTGCTTCCCTACCCGGATATCCAAATGTACAGTAGCCGGCAAACATCTTGAAATTCTGCGGCGTAGTGGGGGGACGTTTGCGCATCTACCTTTCTACCAACGAGACCCAAATTTCGTCTTCTGCGCATTCCCCCACTTAGCCAAAGAATTTCATGAAGTTTTCCGGCAACTGTATTTTTTATTTATTTCGTCTTTTTCCCAGTTAAGGGGGTGTCTGTTTGACCTTACCCATCCACTGCCGCCACCGCGAAATTCGTCTACTATGTATTATTTTCTTCTTTTGTTATTACCTTTTCTTTGTTCTTGTCTTATTTTTGTATTATTTTGTATTATTTTTCTTATTTTGTTATTGTACCTTTTCTTTGTTCTTGAATTTATTTATGTATTTCTCTTATGCAATAAAGACGTATCTAATGGTGTCGGTCTGTGAATGGTTTTGTTTTTGCGGCCGTGCCGCCTCGCATCGGTTTATACGACCCGTGCGGGGCAGCACGGTCTTGCATTGTAGCTAAAAAAATGTCAACCTGGAGACGAATGAGAAGGACCGATATGGGAGCTTTTGCTCATAAAACGGTCCTGGGTAAGCGGTGGGTACCATTCACATTCACAGTACTGATATCAGATAACCATTGTGACATGCAGAGAACAGCCTGGAAAGATGGAGAAAGATCCTCGAGGAAAATGGTCTAAAAATGAGTAGGAAAAAGACAGAATATCTACGCCTGCCATGTGATGACACAAATGCTGTAACTCCTTCAATGCAACTAGATGGGGAAACATTAGCCAACTGCAATGCATTTTAATTATCTGGGCTCACTCATTCACAGAGAAGTAGGATGTGCAGCGGATGTTGACCATGGAATAGGTGTGGGACGGATTTATATATTCTATAGTTTTGTTGTCTTCGACAAATTACGAGGAATTCCGATCGTGCGTAATTTCTCCGAATTCTGTCGTCGCGTTTCAATGCTTTCCCATATAAGTAGCTTCGTCTCTTTGAGATATCTATAAATCATATTAATCAATTATTTATCATTTCATAACAAATATGGACCGGAGTAAATGTGTAAAGCCTATCGAAGTAAACAGCAATGTTGCGAGATTCTCCTTAAAAATTTATCCTGTCCCGACAATTATTATATTACAAGTTATAATACATTTATGTACGATAAATAGCAAATTCGCAACACTCGCCCACGCCAATTATTGTCAAGTATGTTATAGGTACGCGATATACTTCTTGACCTTGGAGCCATTGATTTGTGCGGTAATTTAATATGCGTATTTTATTTTCTACTGTGTTTATAATTTCTCAACCATAAAAAAGTGTATTTTATATCAGGTTATTTATTCCCATAAGTTTTCTTTCACCTCTCATTAAGACTTTCTGTCAAAGAAGTGAATAGGAAATACTTTGTATCCAAATAAACTCCACATTTATTATGTTTTTTTAAAAATTAAATTCGAATAATTATTATCAACGCTTTGAATATTTTTTCCATCTGCTACTTATTTTCTTTTCCTTCGACATTATTTTAAAAATATTTGACACACATTTCTTTTAAAAATGACAACATTGTGCAAGGTGTACCTTTCATGTATGATATTTAAATCTGGAATTCGAATGAATGAGGAAAGATTGGTAAGAAAGATGTATAAGGCAAGTGTTGACGGTGCCAGAAAGAGAGGGCGACCGCGGAAGACTTGGCATGACCACTGACCATGGGCGTGCAGTGGGAACATCGCATCATGACTTTTACGTAACCAATTATTTAGAAAAAAAATCGAAATACAACATGTATTTCGTAATATTTCTATCACAATTGTTGTCATTGTATTCATATTTTGATATATTATAAAAATCTGTAGCATAAATATTTGATTTCTATTTTTTTTCCCCAAAATATACGTTTACAAAAAAGTCACGCTTCGATATTCCCACTGCACGCGCCTATGATCAGATTAACCAGATACTGGAAGATGATCCCGTTAGAAGCCTCAATAACCGTCGAGCTTGCATGCGAAGACATGTGAATGTGGATGAGGCGAGATTTGTATGTCAGGACAGGAGAGTGTTGCGCTCTATCCTCTCTGCTTATCCCTACGGGGAAACGGCGTGATGGTAAGTAAGTAAGTAATGGCAGCTCAAATAAAATGTAACAGAATATGCTATTTATAACGCGGCAAATATGTATAATTCAATAGTAATATAATTCCTTTTCAAAATTATTCAGTGAGTTTCATACAACATATCTCAAACTTTTTATCCTAGGTGACTTCAGCGATTCTTTCGACAATCGCATTCGCACCGACTATATTTTGTTATTTATTTGATATACTGCTTACATCCTTAACTGAAGTTTTTTGTAGTCTAAATAACATCAAAAATTTAAAGCCAAATAAATCCCCACGCCTTACGACAAATTGAAAATGTAACAGATCATTTATATAAGGGATTCAGAAAAAGATTTTGTAAATAAATTATAAATAAAAATGACTTTTTATTTGACAAGTGATTGCGACCACACTGATAGCCGAATGAATATCTACATAAAGTGGAAATAATAAAAAAATCATTCAAGAAAATGAACAAATTCTTAATTTTTTACGTGTCACCTTTCCACGGTTTAATTTTATTGATCCTTTTAAAAATATTCCAAAATAATTAAATTTAAATTATTTTATTTTTTATTTTATTCGGTCATCCAACAGGGAGAAATAATCGCTTGGTAAGACAAAATACAGAAAAATAGTTGAATGTCTGCCATAATTAAAAGATTACACAGATAGGACATAATTATAGACAAGTCAATTTGATAATGACGATAAAACAATTTTACAGTTTCATTTAACCGCATGTTATAGGTAATATAGCATAGTATGTGCCTACTTGATAGCCTACATAAATTATGTAGTACTTCAATTGCTTTAAAGATTTTATAACAAGGGAATTCATATTTTCTCATAGATATCTTTTAAGAACGTTATCATTAAAACGTTATCATGGTATCTACGCTGGCCTGCCGATGTTTCAGCTCGATAGACTACAATCTGTTCTAAACGCTGCAGTACGGATCATATATGGAACGTCAAAATTCTCCCACATAACATCCCTTCTGCGAGAATTGCACTGGCTTCGTTTTCCTGAAAGAGTAGAGTTCAAACTGTGTTGGTTGATGTACAAGGCAACTCATAACATGGCGTCTCTGTATCTTCAGGAGCTCTGTATTCCAGACAACATAAATGGGAGACGTCAAACTCTTAGGTCAGCGTCTACTTCAGCGGTGGGAAGGATTGTGGAACCGGCAAGTCAGTTCCAGAAAACTAGGTTCAGCGAACGGGTATTTGCGGTGGCGGGCCCCAAAGCGTGGAACTCTTTGCCCTCCCTGATAAGAAACACGGATTCAGAGACTTTATTTAAGAAAAGACTTAAAACGCACTTGTTTACAAAATCTTTCCCAGAACCTTTTTAATATTGTTGTTTTTAACGTTGTTTTTTTACTATTTTATGTTTTGAACTGTTTTTCTTTTTCATTTTATTTTTCTTTTTGTGATTCTATGATTTTAGTATGTAAGAGTTTTTTAAGAATGTTCTTAGGTTTTCACGGCCACTCAGAATCTTCAAGTTTGTGTTTACTGGGGTATTATGCCGTGTTGTTACAGGCCGTCATCAGGCTGACATCAGCCCTGATGATGGACCCTGCAATGGGATCCGAAACGTCGGCCCGAAAGGTCGTAACAACACGGCATAATACCCCAGTAAACACAAACTTGAAGATTAAGAGTTTTTTGTGTGTAAAGCGCCCTTGAGGTGAAATTTTCACAAAAATGGCGCTATATAAATAATCCAATATTATTATTATTAAGGAACTGACGTGCTAATGATGTATATCTTTTTTTAATATCTTTTTCTAAAACTCTCATTCAGTTTTAATCCTCCATTTAATTTTCGTTTTTTAAAGAAAGGTAAATAAATAAACGATCATGTATGCGAAATAAAATCAGCTAACTGGTTTTTGCAGCTCATAAATTAGCACCCAGCGGCGTATGTTTTGTATGAATATTAATTTTTTCGCTTTAGAGTTATGTTTAGTTTCGGAGTTTTTTAGTGCCTTACTGGGAGCAGAGTTCGGTGTTATAATTGTTTTGTATCGTCCGCCGAGGACAGGCAGGACGTGTCCGGTCACTTTACGATGCTTTATTAACTCGACCCAAACACTGTGATGAGATTTTAGTCTCTGCGTGTACATCAGCTATACACATACAATATACATACATCATTTTAGACGATCAAATGTGTTTTAAAAAATTAAATATATTAATTAAGATAAATTATAGAAGTCTCACTGAGACGAAGCTATTTATACGGGAAACTTACAAGTCTTTAAAGGGCGATTGTGTAAAGCGATCATTTAAGTCAGCTCATACAGGTCATAAGCCCTGGGCCACCCTTTAAATAGCTTCGTTTCTGTGAGACTACTATCATTTTAGCTAAATTAATAATTATATCTCTGTGGACAAATTCCAGTAGTTCTGTTCTCAGAACATAATATGTACATACAAAAATATTGTTTGTGAAAATACTTTTAATGTTTTTAATTCTAACCATAACTCAGCAGAAAATGTAATTCATTTTTTTTTATATAAAAATATTTAATTGGTAACTATTTACAAAATCTAAAACCAGTATTGAGGAGGGATGGATAGAATATTATGTGAGTGTATAGTAAGTAATTCATGCTTGTTACTTGTTTAAACAAACTTTAAGTATAGCGCAGTATATTGTGCAGTGTGATGGTAATTAAATATGAATTTTAACTTTTTCAAGCGCAATGTTCGACGATAAATTTATTTATTTAATTAATTCAACAGAAAGTCATATCAGAATACAAAAACACCATCTTTCGGCATTTAGCTGACTTCTCCAATGATCCCCCACGAGTTGCTCGAACAGCCGAGTGAAGTCTGATCCCCATCAGCTTCTTTTGCACACATCCCAATACTTAAAATTATTTCAGGATTTCTTGTAACGGCGCGCTAAGCGTCTAAATTTTTTTTAACAAATGCTTTAAAAATATTTTTTTGCTTCTGGGTGATATGGGGTGGTTTTTTAGAGGTATAGAACTTTAAAATGAAAATATCAATGGCCATGGTGTCGGCTTTATTATAAGATGAGTGTTTAAATATGGCGTGTTTCTAGAGGTTTTTTCGAAATGTCAACACTTTCCAGCTATAGGCAATTTGACAGCTGACAGTTAATTTATGCTCAGTTCGATTTACCATTTCACCATGAATAGATTTAACCTGCAAATTGTGCAAAACTTATTTCGAAAATCGTGGTACCATGACCATATTTAAATATTAATATAAAATTATGTTTTCAATAAAGCCAACATCATCGTCATTTTTATGTGTTTTTCTGTATAGTCTATAGATTGTTTTTTTTTTGGACTCCGGAGGATTCTGTTTGCAGCATATTTGGATCGCTTAAATTTATTTTTTAGTTTTGAAAGTTCTCACAAATCAACACCACACTAAAATATTAGGAGCAATTTGATTTCAACGAATTTCGTTCAATTCAGAGAGGGGTAAACTGACTTCGTGGGGTTTTAAGGGGCATACAGAATTATATTTTCTTCACTATTTAAATGAACGGAGTAATTTAACTTTTCTACTGCTCTTTTCTATGGGATACGCGATATCTGCGTATTGTCAAAATAAATCTCTCGGAGAAGCGTGCACAGCACCGAGCTCGCGCGAGACAGCGCGGATGGGCGCGGAGTGACCGCCAGCCCGGCCGCTAATTCCGGCGGAGATAGATGCGGGTGCAGGAGCAGGAGCAGGGAACAGCGGCCGCAGGAATAAAACTGCCGCTATCTAAACAAAGAGCCCTAATTATTCGGCCCGGGGCGCGGGCCCGGCCTTATGGGCGTTCTGGGGCCCATTCCGCCGCGCTATAGGCCCCCGGGGGCCCCGGCGCCGCCCAGCCAATCACCGGCTGGATACGATTCGGTTTTTTCCACCCCCACCCGCGCCGGGGGAGGGGGGGGGTGGCGCCGGCAATATGCCCGCAGCGCCGGCGTCTTACAAATTACTCATTTTTATCTCCTCCATCTAATGAACTTTCGTCTATTAAGCTCCTCTTACGATTCGATTCTGTTATGAGAATGATTAAAATATCGTTCACGTAGTGGAATTTTACCGCGACTCTACAAAATTCGGCCCCGAACACAATTTTCATTATCATCATTACGTTCTGTAGACTTAAAACAGAAGCTAGGTAGGTACTGTTATTTTATTAGGAATGTTTCGACAGAAAACTCCGAATGATTCCTGGTGACATATTAATTACAACTTTCATTAAATTAATTGCCTTTCATAACGAATGTTCCAACTCTCCAGTGGCCGTCCGAGCTGGTCCGGTTTTGCAGCGCGAGTACTCCGAAAATAGTAAAAACATGTGTCGAACGTTTTCATGATCAAACCATTATTAAAAACAATTTTTTCATCCGCCAATAGTATGCGAAATTATGGGAAACATTAAAGAAACTGAAAAAAGTGTCGTCTAGGTCGTAGTACCTACTCAAAAGTTTCTGAGATTCATTGCAAATTAAAAGTTTTCAGATTTTAATTGAAAACAATTAATCTCTTACTTAAGACTAGATTAAATTAACATATTTAAAAAAGTTATGTTAAATGTCGGCTTGCAATAGTACGCCGTAAACAACTTGTGTCGGTATGTATGTCTCCGGTCTCGTTACAATGTCGTGTTGTCAATGACGAAGGTTGCGTTATGTGTAAGTTCCATCTATTACAGCGTTATGCGTCTGGACCCTGGATCCGAAACATCTGCCAGAGAGATCGGAGACATATCGAGCCTTTTCCGGAATAATATCGTGTGCTTAAAAATCTCATTTTACAAGTGGCGCTTTTAAAAAAATATATTTTTCGATGCGGTTTATAGATTTAACTCATTTAATTTATAAATTAAAACTGTAATTAATATATTATAAAAACCTAGACAAAACCATAACAAAAAACCTCCTCCCGTAAAATGAGATCGTAAATGATCACGATAATAAATATATTCACAATCTGACTAATAAAATTATCCTAAGGACAACTGTATTACGTAGAAGATCTGGAAAATAAAATAACGGTGGATGTTGGCGTCGCATTTGGCTGGAAAGACCTTCTACTACCTGCTGTGAGCGATTTAATACTGAAACTTTGGTATGGAAATACATTATTAGTCTCATCTGGGGTCACTATGAAGTGCTGGCGCGAAAGAAATAAAAGAAGAAAAATTTTTAAGAACATATCTTTAATTTAGAGAGGGCATTTTTTTAGCTGAAGGTAGGTGTCGATTTTATTCATGCTGTTGCTGAAGGCTTTTTTCCATTTCGGCGTAATGACAATTTAAGAGTTTTACTGGTGAAAACATGCGAATGGGAGTGTATTGCTTACGGATGAGATTGTGGCAATTTATTCTTTCAGTCGATCCCCACGGAGGCTTGCCGTGAGGAAAAAATATGATTTAGTGACGGGAACAAGACAAGACCATTCGTTTATTTACAATCCTGTTTTTCATGAGTTTCGTGAAATCATATACACGTACACGTGTACCATATACACATACACGTGTATCATATACACATACTTGTGTATCATATACATATACACGTGTATCGAGCCTGGACCAGGGAAGAAATATCTAATTTTGTTTCGTTTACTATATTAATAAAAAAATTTAGATGTGAATATTTTTATTTACAAGTACAAAATGTACAGAAAAATAACCAGAATGGAATAAATAAAAAATAATAATAAGTAGTATAGAAAATGTTTAATAAGTTTAATCTTTAATGTATTTGTTGGTCTAGTGGTTAAGGCACTCGCCTAGTGATCAAATGGCGGTTCGAGCTTCATTCCAGGAGATCAATAGCTTAGTCCTATTTTCAAAACCCAAGCGTTGACATTACTTTGAAAAGTGTAAGAATATTGACACGAGACGTATTCCGTGTACGCATCACATATAGTTTATTTTTTAAAGGTAGATGGTAAGAACCGTTAAATTAAGAACTGTAAGTGATAAACATATTTATATAAATTCGGTATTGATTTAATATAATTTTGTTCGTAACTATCAATGAAATCGGAAGTTGTATAGGTTGTACGTCGTCTTGATGTTGGAGTCGCAAATTATTACATATTTGTCAAAGGTATTGAGTTATGCTATTATTTCATTATTGCTGGGGGGCTAGGCTGTCCCTCCTAAAGACAGCATTTAAACAGAGAGAAAGAAGGTCTTGACCATTAAATCTTCATATTTTTTATGGAATTCACAACACTGCGAAACAATGGTTGCGTTCTTTGAATATTCCTCGATGTATGAATATAAATTCTAATACGTACCCAGGCAGGATGAAATAGATTTTTATAAATCAACATAGAAAATGTAATCCATGGGCCTAATACTTAGGGCCTGATGTATTATCTTGGTTTATAGTAATCGTTGGCTTAAAGCATAGATTTTTGCGTTATCCAACGATCAAACACAAAGTTTTCGTAAAAATCTATGCTCAAAATGAACTATTTCTATAAACCAAATCGATACAACTGGCCTTTAGCGCATCAAGGTCGTCATTATAATATTATTATTTTTATTTTTCAGCAAATATTTACAATAACAGATTAACACTAATATTTGTACAAAGTAACAAAACATTAATACCACAAATAAGTAGTTGATACTATCCTCATTTCGAATGTTTGTCGGTCTATACAATTAAAGTAAATAGACTGTGACTCGCAATCATCGCGCGGCCCAGGTTACACGCAAGGGTCGTTATTAATTATTATTATGTCCCGTAATTTTTCACGGGTTTACGGAGAGTAATTCTACTAGTTAGTTATGTTAAGTAGTTAATCACATTTTATAATACTCAGGGAAAGAATGGTAAGAAAGATATATGACGCAAGTGTTGACGGCGCCAGAAAGAGAGGGCGACCACGGAAGACGTGGCATGACCAGATTAACCAGATACTGGAAGATGGTCCTGTTAGAAGCCTGAACAACCGTCGAGCTTGCATGCGAAGATGTATGAATGTAGACGAAGCGAAAGTTGTATGTCAGGACAGAAGAGTATGGCGCTCTATCCTCTCTGCCTACCCCCACGGGGAAACGGCGTGATGGTAAGTAAGTAAGTAAGTAAGCAGTATATATTAGATAAATAAATGTACTCAGGTTAACCGCTGAGAGCTTTTTTGGTGTGGTCATTTCATTCTGTTATCGTGTATTTTTTAATGTGGAGCCAATGGTATTTTTGCATGAGTCATACCAAAATATATATTTTTTATGTAAGATATTTTTATTTTCTAATGTTGAATAATTACACCTTATTAAAAATCGTTGACTCAGACACGTGTGCTATACAGCCCCTGCAGAGAATATAAGTTCTTTCCAGCAAACTTCTTGGTTGGTTTCTATAAATATACCATACACCCGAAACAATAATTTTTATATTAGGTCCTTACATATGAAATTGACGTTTTTCCGTACTGGCAAATTTGATCTCAAATATCTTCTCATTGGTTAGGAATTCCAAATCCAAATTTATACAGCTATTTACTCATGTATTTGTGTTTTGAAAATTATAATTCATTTGTTTTTTCCTCAATTGTTTTTTTCTTTGCGTCACTCAGTTTATAAAATGAAAAACTTGAAATATCGCGTTATTTACGAGTACGAGTTCCACCGTGGCACCAGTGCTGCAGAAACGGCTCGAAGGATTAATGATGTGTATGGCGACGGTGCCGCAAAAGAAAACACAGTGCGTTTTTGGTTCCAACGTTTTCGTTCTGGAAATTTCGACCTGCAGAACAAGCCCCGTGGACGGCCGGAGACCAAAGTTGATAATGAAGAATTGAAGGCTATTGTGGAAGCGGATCCATCGCAAACCACATCCGAGTTAGCTGCAGGCTGCGGTGTTAGTGATAAAACTATTTTAATCCACTTGAAGCAAATTGGTAAGGTGAAAAAGCTTGAAAGGTGGGTACCTCACGAATTGAGTGAAGCAAATCAACAAACGCGCGTTGACTGCTGCGTTGCATTACTCAACCGGCACAATAATGAAGGGATTTTAAATCGAATCATTACCTGTGATGAAAAGTGGATCCTGTACGATAATCGGAAGCGCTCATCGCAATGGCTGAACCCTGCCGAACCAGCCAAACCATGCCCCAAGCGAAAATTGACTCCAAAAAAGTTACTTGTGAGCGTTTGGTGGACTAGTGCTGGTGTCGTTCACTACAGCTTTCTTAAATCTGGCCAGACGATTACGGCAGATGTCTATTGTCAGCAACTGCAAACCATGATGGAAAAGCTAGCTGCTAAACAACCGAGGCTTTAATCGCTCTAGGCCACTGCTGCTTCATGATAACGCTAGACCACACACTGCACAACAGACGGCTACCAAATTAGAGGAGCTTCAATTGGAATGTCTAAGACATCACACCGTACTCTCCGGACCTTGCCCCAACAGATTACCATTTTTTTCGAAATTTGGATAACTTCTTGCAAAGGAAAAAATTCAACTCCGATGGGGCAGTCAAAACCGCCTTCAAAGATTTTATTGATTCCCGTCCGAATGGTTTTTATAGTAAAGGGATCGATGAACTACCTATGAGATGGCAAAAGTGCATAGATAGCAATGGTACATACTTTGATTAAATAAATATATTATAATAAAAAAAATCGGCTTTATGTTCCTCCCATACTAAACGTCAATTTCATATGTAAGGACCTAATATTACGTGACACATTTAAAAGACATGACACATTAAAAAATTTTAACGCGCTACATTTAACGCAGTTACGTGATACGCTTAAAAGATGTGTTGAAATTCATTAAGGCGATCGTCTAGCAGAATGAGCAAATTTCACCATTTTTTCTCATATCTTCTCTTGCGTTTTTTATCACATTTTTGAAGGGACATATCTAATTTTAAAATTTATTCATCAGGTTACATATATTTTAAATACGAATATCTTATTAAAATGTCATAAATTAAATTAAGTAATTGATTAATAAATTACCAAACCTTAGATGTTTTAAAAATGAAGAAAATTGCTCCACTTTGTGGGCCTTTTATGACTGAATGGCGTGTTGACATATCTTTTTTATTCAATAATATTACAAAGTAAACGATTATCTTAAATTTATTACAATTATAGCAAAATCTGTTAGTTTGTTTACATGCAATTTATGTTTTAAAAAATACTGTTTTTTAATTATTTATTTTTTTGTGGGTTTTTTTCAACTCTTTTTACATGGTTGATAACTTTTTAACTTCAATAGTCAAAAGAATTGATATTATAATTTTACTATAATATTTAAAAAAATCAAAATCTTTGTCGATATTCCTGATTTTAGATATTTAATCAAGACGCAACGTATTTATGACACAATACGCAGTGCCTTGATTAAATAGCTAAAATCTGAAATCGAGAATAATTTTTAGATTTTTTTTGTATTAATTTTAAAATAATAATGTCTATTCCTTTAATTTATCAATGAAAAAAAGTTATAAACTATTTTAAAAGGATTGAAAAAAAACACAAAAAATAAAAATAATTTAAAAAACAGTGTTTTTTAAAACATAAATTGCATGTAAACGTACCAACAGATTTTTCTATATTTGTAATAAATTTAAGATAATCGTTTACTTTGTAATATTATTGAATAAAAAAGACATCTCAACACGCACTTCAGTCATAAAAGGCCCATAAAGTCGAGCAATTTTCTTCATTTTTAAAACATCGAAGGTTTGGTAATTTATTAATAAATTATATAATTTAATTTGTGACATTGTAATAAGATATTCGTATTTAAAATATATGTAACCTGATGAATAAATTTTAAAATGAGATATTTCCATACAAAAATGTAATAAAAAACGCAAGAGAAGATATGACAAAAAATGGTGAAATTTGCTCATTCTGCTAGACGATCGCCTTAAGTTGACAATTAATTACCTTAGCGTAGAAACCAACCTTTCTTCAATGACTCGACAGGGGCGAACTCGCGATCTAGTCCACTGGGTCCCGGTACGTATCCCGCGAAGGGCCCACACGTGGGGCCGTAAATAATATTACTCCGGCAAGTTGAGAGCTGAAATCATCGCATATCGGAAACTGGACTCTGGTGAGCAATAGTGCGGAATTATACTTTACCAACCATTCCTAGATGCACTAAAAGAAGAATTTTCGTAATACCTACGCCATTTTATGTATTTTTATATGCGTTTTTATTTCGCAATCCAACCAGAATAATAATATCTGAAAAATTTCAAACTTCACAAATATGAATGTGGTCTTGAATTTAATAATAACTGTACCTGAGAGCCAACATGTTATTAATCCAGACAGCGTAAAATTGTTCGGAGATGAATTGCCTTCTTTAGGAGAGGGGATTGGATCACAGCGAAAGAGTGTCTCCCTTTGCGTATATCTAAGACGCGTTTGTACTGCGGTTAAAGTATTAATTATTGCATAATTTAATTCCCTATTGTACAAAACGTATTTTTTATTTACATTTTTTATATCTTCTGATACTATGCGTGTAAATCCATTTTTGGCAAAAATTACCCAAATACATTTTTTTCATACAATACCATATTTATTTCAACAGAATTAACCATTGCCGCATTGTTTTAAGTATGTAATTTACAGCCATAATAACGTAAATGTAAGTACACAAGATATTTTGACTCATCAACACAGTGCGACTAATCTACTTACTTATATATTATTGTTTTAGTTAAATTTTGAGAGGTAGAAAAATCATAATTATTAAAATAAAATAAAAAAATCAACAAAACAAAGAAAACTTTATACGTCAAACGTAAAATCATAATATTCTTATTTATTTCAATTTTTTTTTCAAAATGTATGTTTACGTAAAAGTCGCGCTTCAATTGCTTTTTGGATAGTACTGTCTAGAGATAGGACAGTCTCACATTCTCATAAATACTAACCAGGAAGTTGATTATTTAGCGTTCACAGCTAAAACTAATTATTTTAACTTACAGAAATTCTTGTAAGTTACAATTCTTGTAAAACATAACCTTCACCAAATATTTATTACTTTTTTAATATTCACTGTTGTGGTGCAAGTGTGCAAACAGTGCAAGAAAATTAATATCGGCGGCATTCGAAAGTAATAACACTCTTTTCAATCCAATGGCACAGCTCCATTTTCACAGCCCTTGTTTTTATTTAGCACGACAGTATACCTAACATGTTATCACCTCACTTGTTTTCGCACCAATCACCTGGAAGTTGAAAATTGCAATAAACATTATATACGTGATAAATTTCCTTCCGAACGTTTTTATTTTGATCCCATTGTGTTGATCAGTGGCGTGCCGCCCGTACACCGGGCCGAGGTCGATCGTGCCACCTTCGAATAATGTTTCGTGCAATTCAATTCGTAAACGGAATCGCGAAACTTTTAAATTAATAAAACGCCCCCTCTCCTGGCGTGGAACCATTGAGCCCCCCGGGTAGGTGTGCAGTGTGCAGTGTGCAGTGTGCAGTGTTATGGATTTATTCCATCGGCGCCCCGCGGGGCCGGCAGGGGGCCCAGCGCCCAGGGGGCCCAGAGGGCCGCCCGCCGCGGGGGGCTACTGCATTGTTACACTGCGCCCTACAGGAGAAATTCTATTTATACTATTTATTTAGCGAGCGTGCTATGAGCGTAATGCATTCATTACGGAAAAAGATTACTACTTAATTTAAAAGAAAATTTTCATCTTATACTTATACCCCGAAATATGTTTGTAACAACAAAAAATGAAAGTTTGTGTTTTATTTAGTAACACAACATAAAGAGTTTTTTTATCTATACATATAAAACTCAATGTCTGTCTGTTCTCTATACAAATCTACACCGTTTGTCCGATTCGATTCAAATTTTGCATACTTATGCTTTGGGACCCGGCGGGTAACATAGGCAACATTTCCCCCTATTCTTATACCTCTTCCCCTCCCCTGACATATTTTCCATGCAAATCTGTACCGTTCGATCGATCGGACTCAAAAGTTGGAAACTAATTCTTTAGGACTCGGCGGGTAACATAGGTGACATTTCCCCCCTATTCTTTTAACCCTTCCACTCCGCTAATATATTTTCGATGTAAATCACCGTTTGCCCGATCGGACTCAAAATTTGGACACTTATTCTTAAGGAATCGGTGGGTAACATATGCAGCATTTCCCCCCTATTCTTTTATCACTTCTCCTCCTCTGATATATTTTCGATGCAAATCTGTATCGTTTGTCCGATCGGACTCAAAATTTGGAAACTTATTCTTTAGGACTCGGCGGGTATCATTGGCTGTATTTCCTCGGCCGATATATTTTCGATGCAAATGTATACCGTTCGAATCAAACCTTTATGCCCCCCCACAAATTTATTTTCAACTTAATCCTTAACCCGTGCAACGCCAGGTAAGAATAATAAAAATATATTTATTAATCATCTACACAGGTAGCAGTTCTACCCGAAAGGTTTATGAGGTATTATCGTTCGCTGATCACAAAATCAGTTGGCGCTCTACTCCGAAAGGGTGCGCGTTTATTATTATCGGGATGAACTTTTTTAGGCCCTATTGTTTTTTTACAACAGAACAAAAGTCCATATAACTCTGTATTTGTAAGGACATTATTTGTGAAGAACCTCTGGTGCGATTTGATCTGGGATACCGGATGTGTAAATAATGATATGGTACCTACTTACTTTAAGATATATTTTAGAAATATTTTCCTTGGTTATTCCTCTTCTTTGATATGCTCTTGGCATGGTAGTAGGTAATGATGACAACAAACAAAACTATCGGAAGACATCTGTTCCAATCTGCAGAATTCCTGATGGTTTCCTGAAGAGAGTCGTTGATTGCAATCTCCAGATCTAGTCGGCGATCTTTCGCGGGCGCGGATTCCCTCCGTTCTACCTGGAATTAGTGGTCTCTCCATCGCATACGACTTGTGACATGTCCGAAGGACTTCTGTATGCGAATTTGAATTATGGACGTTAGATATTCCTCAATAATTCACTTGTTGTATATTCCTGCAATAACGTAGGTATTGTAGGTAGGGTTGCGGATTGCGGATGTCTTGTCAGTGCTGGGGCCGCTTCTATTTATTTGATTATGATAAACTCCTGCATGTGTGATCAATTGATCTTCCCTTATATGTATGACTTAGAAAACTTACTTGGTATTTTCTTGATTGAACATTTTTTATTTGTGTTCTAATGTTTTGAGAAACGTGGATTCAAGCTGAGATAATGAAATAAGATCCTCAGAGAATTGGCGAAAAAATATCTTTTCTCTTGACCAGACTTGGAATAACCACAACCGCACGGCATTATTTCTTCAATTAATATAAAGATAATTTAGTTTTAAGAATTTCATGGATGTATCACGCGTATCAAGCCTACTACAATAGATATCATTAAGGTGGTTTTAAGAGTTATTTTAATTTTCTTTTTAATTTAATATAAATTCACAAAGTTTCACATCCTTCTTCTACAAGGAAAGCCTCTCAACAATACATATTAGGTCCTTACATATGAAATTGACGTTTAGTATGGGAGGAACATAAAGTCGATTTTTTTTTATTATAATATATTTATTTAATCAAAGTATGTACCATTGCTATCTATGCACTTTTGCCATCTCATAGGTAGTTCATCGATCCCTTTACTAAAAAAACCATTCGGAAGGGAATCAATAAAATCTTTGAAGGCGGTTTGGACTGCCCCATCGGAGTTGAATTTATTCCTTTGCAAGAAGTTATCCAAATTTCGAAAAAAATGGTAATCTGTTGGGGCAAGGTCCGGAGAGTACGGTGGATGTCTTAGACATTCCAATTGAAGCTCCTCTAATTTGGTAGCCGTCTGTTGTGCAGTGTGTGGTCTAGCATTATCTTGAAGCAGCAGTGGCCTAGAGCGGTTAACCAGCCTCGGTTGTTTAGCAGCTAGCTTTTCCATCATGGTTTGCAGTTGCTGACAATAGACATCTGCCGTAATCGTCTGGCCAGATTTAAGAAAGCTGTAATGAACGACACCAGCACTAGTCCACCAAAC
>JADDOH010008251.1:0-23927 GCA_016648135.1 Agrypnia vestita
ATGGATTCGCTTCCACAATAGCCTTCAATTCTTCATTATCAACTTTGGTCTCCGGCCGTCCACGGGGCTTGTTCTGCAGGTCGAAATTTCCAGAACAAAAACGTTGGAACCAAAAACGCACTGTGTTTTCTTTTGCGGCACCGTCGCCATACACATCATTAATCCTTCGAGCCGTTTCTGCAGCACTGGTGCCAGGGTGGAACTCGTACTCGTAAATAACGCGATATTTCAAGTTTTTCATTTTGTAAACTGAGTCTCGCAAAGAAAAAAACAATTGAGGAAAAAACAAATGAATTATAATTTTCAAAACACAAATACATGAGTAAATAGCTGTAAAAATTTGGATTTGGAATTCCTAACCAAAGAGAAGATATTTGAGATCAAATTTGCCAGTACGGTAAAACGTCAATTTCATATGTAAGGACCTAATATTATCGATATAATCTCTGAAATCATTCACATTTATTTTGAAGTTATAATTCCACTTAGAATTTGAATATTGTCTGCGTCAGCTCTCTACGGATTGAAAATTTAATTTATTTTACAGTATTAATTAGTAATTGATCGTAAAATTTGTATTTTTAGAACCAGTCCTCAGAGCCGGTGCGAACACATATAAGCAAACCATTAAATATATATATTTTTTTTAATTAAAAAAATATTATGATGTTTATTACAATGGAGTAGTTAGTAAAAGTATGAAAGCGACAGTCCAGTCAAAATAGACACCCGACCTCACCCGTTTTACCACCCATCAACGATTTACTGCAAATGTGTCAAATACGATCAATTTGTAGGTATATAAAGTCAAACTTCAAATAGCTCTCGTATAAAATTGCTTTTTTGAATATTTATTAGTTTACGTAAGGACCTTCGATAAGGAATTAAGATGTATTCCACGTAAATCGTACATCAACTCACTGGCAATCTTTTCCAAGTGCTACTTTAGGAATATATCAATTTGAATGTTCGCTCTCCATATTTCGTATTGAGCGAAGCATTCCATATTATTTGTTTCATAAACTTCACGTGAAACGTTGAGTGAGATCACGTTATATCATTTTCGGTATTGATATTCGGTTCAAGAATGAATCTTGAGTTTATTTTAATAAAGAATGACATTTAAATCTTATAATGGAACGTGTACACAGATGAGGTTTTCACGAGACTGAAATAAAAATTGTGTTCCCGTAAGATTCAGAGACAGTTCAAACAGACATATAGTTTTTATATTAGGTCCTTACATATGAAATTGGCGTTTAGTATGGGAGGAACATAAAGCCGATTTTTTAAAATTATAATATATTTATTTAATCAAAGTATGTACCATTGCTATCTATGCACTTTTGCCATTTCATAGGTAGTTCATCGATCCCTTTACTAAAAAAACCATTCGGACGGGAATCAATAAAATCTTTGAAGGGGGTTTGGACTGCCCCATCGGAGTTGAATTTTTTCCTTTGCAAGAAGTTATCCAAATTTCGAAAAAAAAGGTAATCTGTTGGGGCAAGGTCCGGAGAGTACGGTGGATGTCTTAGACATTCCAATTGAAGCTCCTCTAATTTGGTAGCCGTCTGTTGTGCAGTGTGTGGTCTAGCGTTAACACCGCAGCCTGCAGCTAACTCGGATGTGGTTTGCGATGGATCCGCTTCCACAATAGCCTTCAATTCTTCATTATCAACTTTGGTCTCCGGCCGTCCACGGGGCTTGTTCTGCAGGTCGAAATTTCCAGAACGAAAACGTTGGAACCAAAAACGCAATGTGTTTTCTTTTGCGGCACCGTCGCCATACACATCATTAATCCTTCGAGCCGTTTCTGCAGCACTGGTGCCACGGTGGAACTCGTACTCGTAAATATCGCGATATTTCAAGTTTTTCATTTTGTAAACTGAGTGACGCAAAGAAAAAAACAATTGAGGAAAAAACAAATGAATTATAATTTTCAAAACACAAATACATGAGTAAATAGCTGTATAAATTTGGATTTGGAATTCCTATACCAAAGAGAAGATATTTGAGATCAAATTTGCCAGTACGGCAAAACGCCAATTTCATATGTAAGGACCTAATATTAGAATTTTTTTATGATTTGCGGTTGTTATTTTGATTGCTTTCTTATATACTTCTTAAGTTACGCTTCTTTTGTTGCATTTAGGGTAATTTTTTTATTGTAACGGAACATATAGCGGAAATGTAAGATTATGGTTGTTAAGTGAAATTTAGTATATAACAAAATGCGCGCGCATCCATTAAACTGTCAAAAATTTATTAACTTGAAATTATTGTTCCAGTAATATAAATAATGTATTGTCGATCATCTTGAATCGAGTACCAATCATAAAGATGCTCAATTCGAAATCTGACGAATGATTGGTTATTGAAGTAAAAATTAGAACTGTGTATTGAATTACGATTTTAGCTGTGTTTAGATTTAAGATTTCTGTATTTCGTGTTTTTGTCAGTGACAAATAATTTTTTTTGTTTGTCACCATGTTAAAAACGATTAAAAGTGATGTTCGAGAAATTATTTATTGCAATTATAAAATTGTCAGATATTCTGGACAGCTATCAGATTCTGTTTTCCTACGTGTTTTTTGTTTGCCCCAATTATTTTAAATAATCGATGTTACATATCTGTAAGTATGAGTTTTAATTCTTTTCATGAAAGTCAATATAATATTCATCAATGATCATTTACTTTTTTTTACAATTCAATACTTTGAGCGTCATTAATGTATAAATGGTGTCTTTATTTTAGTTTTTAAGTAAAACTTCTACCGCGCTTACATGAGTACACGAGCGAATATTTTTTATACTATTTGAACTATAAAGATGTTTCTTTGATTATTACTAATTCTTTCAATTGTGCTGCGCACCGTATTCAAAAATAAATTAAATAAATATTATATTTTTCACGTTGCTCATTAGTATCTACCAGTGGCGTGCAGCACATACAAGCAAAAAAGCTGTGCATTAGTAAAGATTCTGAGAAACAAATATTAATTAAATAATCCTTATCTTAAGAAAAAGTTGATTTAAAATTCTAGCCGTAATTCGTCCTATAGCTAGAAGTTTTATTTCTGACGTTTCCATTTAACGTGACGTATCTGTTTTTTTTTTTTTCGATTTAAAATTCTAGCCGTAATTCGTCCTACGGCTAGAAGTTTTATTTCCGACTTTTCTGTGCTTAACTTCATGTCAATTCTTCATTTATTTCGCCAACCAATTTGTTCCACAGATATAGTCAAGTCGAGAAAAAAACCGTGTATTTTTAATGCTACGAGTTTTGTGTAGTAGCGTCCTTCTTCGAAAGGTCCTATGCCTGGCGCACGTCATGCAGAAATGTTATTTTTACAAATTCCACCCAAAACTTTCGGTGTAAATTTTATGTCTTTTCTGTGGTAAACGTAAATACGAATACGACAAATATCATCTGTCATCTGTCATATCAAAATGATATCATAAAATTTTTGATTTTTTTTTGTCAAAAGTAACGAATATCTGAAATTAGTATTGTTCCCGATTTAATTATATATAAATCGTCTTCGAAATATATTGGAATTTTTCGCCGTATTAGCTATACCTTTATAAAATATTTATTTATTTAGGAAATATTGTTTATAATACTTCTTTTATAGTGCAGTTATTTTTGTGGATTAAAGCTACTCAAAATAGTTCATTACATATAGTTAATTTTTTTTTTAAAATGTATAATCCCTTATAGGTATATGCGTATATATATTTCTAATATAGATATATAGTCGATCAAAGCATAACCTAAGTTTATACCCACTGCACGCCACTGGTCTCTACATATATGTTCTGTAGTTCAAATTAAGCCACCTACAGGATGATAAACAGATCTAATAATAATTGACCTCAATTTTCATCCTAGAAACATATAAGTATCAACAAACATATGTCTTCTATATTTTATAACTAATAGAAAAGCCTCGCATCGTACCGTCAGCATAAAGTAGGACATGCTAATCAAATGTGAAGGCAGCCTACATAATAAATGAGTTGCAATACAAGTAGACAGTAACAATTATTAGCACAATTCAATCCTAATTCTAGCATTTTTTTACAATATAAAGATGGAAATCTTTAAACAAAATTAAAATAATATTGATAGTTTGACAACATGAATGTGAAATAATTTTATAATTACGACTAACTAGCGGTCCGGTCTGGCTTCACTCGGTACAGTTTATTTATGGTTTTTGTGTTTAATTTGTAGAACTCCATATTTTTTTTTAGCGAAATTTTAAATAAATTAAATTTTAATAATTATATTAATGAAATTTAAAATGAATTAAATTTAATGAATATTATTATTACTGAAATTTAAAATAAATTAAATTTTAATAAATATTATTATTAAGTTCTGCGGGTTAACTATTTTTAAGTGTTACAGCTGTTTCGGCTTGCTAGGCCATTATCAAACAGTGGATATACCACGTACAAACGACTTATTTATAACATTTCAAGTTACTCCTTTCCCTTAGATATATGTGGTGAAGCCCTATATTAAAATTCAAATAAAATGTTATGCTTACTTATCAAAATTTACCGATTTCTGCAAGTGATATTTATAAATATTATTTTTATTTATGTCCTTGATTTTGGGTTTTTTAAAGATATTGAGAAGTGGAGAGAAGATCATTTTTTGATGACTTTTTAAAAGTTTTATATTTGAATCATTTGTATATTTATTTATTTCTAGTTGCTCAAGTAAATTCATCCTAAAACCTTTTGTTTCTATACGTAAAGGTTTTGGCTCGTTATCACCTAGCAGAACGTGGTTTTCATTTAATAAATGGGCCGCAAATTTTGACTAGCATTATAGATTTATATAGCATTTTATTAGATTATGTGCGCATGTGTTCCGCGAATCTAATTAAAAAAGACCTTCCCG
Organism: Agrypnia vestita; assembly: GCA_016648135.1. NCBI lineage: Eukaryota > Metazoa > Arthropoda > Insecta > Trichoptera > Phryganeidae > Agrypnia > Agrypnia vestita. The sequence goes on from JADDOH010008251.1 coordinate 4,919, forward strand.
TTTAATTTATTTTAAATTTCGCTAAAAATAAACGGTACAGTTATATCTTTTCATATCTTCTAAGATATTCAATTTAATGATTTGATCTGCGGTAAATGCATAAAGTTAATAAGATGTTATATTTGATATTTGATTATTTGATTATTAGTAAATCGGTCGAAAATGCTGAAAAGTTAACCATTATATCTTAGTTAAACATTTGATGAACTTTTATAGACAAAACGGTTGTTGTTATCTTTAAAAGACAGATGTAAGCTGATTTCTTTGTCAATCATTTAATTTTACACAATTCTTTCCTACACGATTTTTTATTAGGTCCTTACGTATGAAATTGGCGTTTAGTAGGAGGAACATAAAGCCGATTTTTTTTTATTATAATATATTTATTTAATCAAAGTATGTACCATTGCTATCTACGCACTTTTGCCATCTCATAGGTAGTTCATCGATCCCTTTACTAAAAAAACCATTCGGACGGGAATCAATAAAATCTTTGAAGGCGGTTTGGACTGCCCCATCGGAGTTGAATTTTTTCCTTTGCAAGAAGTTATCCAAATTTCGAAAAAAATGGTAATCTGTTGGGGCAAGGTCCGGAGAGTACGGTGGATGTCTTAGACATTCCAATTGAAGCTCCTCTAATTTGGTAGCCGTCTGTTGTGCAGTGTGTGGTCTAGCGTTATCATGAAGCAGCAGTGGCCTAGAGCGATTAACCAGCCTCGGTTGTTTAGCAGCTAGCTTTTCCATCATGGTTTGCAGTTGCTGACAATAGACATCTGCCGTAATCGTCTGGCCAGATTTAAGAAAGCTGTAGTGAACGACACCAGCACTAGTCCACCAAACGCTCACAAGTAACTTTTTTGGAGTCAATTTTCGCTTGGGGCATGGTTTGGCTGGTTCGGCAGGGTTCAGCCATTGCGATGAGCGCTTCCGATTATCGTACAGGATCCACTTTTCATCACAGGTAATGATTCGATTTAAAATCCCTTCATTATTGTGCCGGTTGAGTAATGCAACGCAGCAGTCAACGCGCGTTTGTTGATTTGCTTCACTCAATTCGTGAGGTACCCACCTTTCAAGCTTTTTCACCTTACCAATTTGCTTCAAGTGGATTAAAACAGTTTTATCACTAACACCGCAGCCTGCAGCTAACTCGGATGTGGTTTGCGATGGATCCGCTTCCACAATAGCCTTCAATTCTTCATTATCAACTTTGGTCTCCGGCCGTCCACGGGGCTTGTTCTGCAGGTCGAAATTTCCAGAACGAAAACGTTGGAACCAAAAACGCACTGTGTTTTCTTTTGCGGCACCGTCGCCATACACATCATTAATCCTTCGAGCCGTTTCTGCAGCACTGGTGCCACGGTGGAACTCGTACTCGTAAATAACGCGATATTTCAAGTTTTTCATTTTGTAAACTGAGTGACGCAAAGAAAAAAACAATTGAGGAAAAAACAAATGAATTATAATTTTCAAAACACAAATACATGAGTAAATAGCTGTATAAATTTGGATTTGGAATTCCTAACCAAAGAGAAGATATTTGAGATCAAATTTGCCAGTACGGCAAAACGCCAATTTCATATGTAAGGACCTAATATATCTCTAACGAATTAGGCAACGTTATCCATGAGAACGCTTTAGCGGTTTTTTTTTCATATTGATTAATTAAAAACGTTCCGGTAGGGAAATTTTTAATATATGAAATTTTTTTGAAAAAATGCATACCATAATAATAAGAACTACATTCGTTCAGTGGTTCTCGAGATTAGAGCGGGGACTTCCTTTATACTATTTATTTTTACTACTTCCTTTGTACTATGTCTGGATATATTCGAGTCAATAGCAATACATCAATATTTCATTATTCAGTCTTGATTCGATTTTGGTACATCGACCCAAAAGTTTCGGAATTGTATGTACGTACTATGCGATTAATAAATACTATAAACTGGGCTAAGATCCACAAAATATTTTTTTCTGATTTTATTTATTCTTCTTCATCATAACATTCCAAAAGTGTACATAGTTAATACGTCATTAAAATATTATCACAATTACACTTATAACGTCCTACTCGGTACTTATAACCTTTTCTGGGGCAGTTATACATATTAATTTAATAGTATTTTTTTATTCTAGGTTATATTACAATTATACAATAAAATAAAATGAGTTAGAATACAAAATAAATAATTTAAAAAATAGATTAAGAAACTATAATAAACAGGTAGATAAAATAACTAGGTAGATAAAAGGATATGAAGATAAAAAATAATTATATAAAATATTGAATTCAGTGTTTTATTTAATCAATCAACAAGTGATTATTTTTAGATAAAAGCATTCATTGTTTATACGTTTTATTTATGCTTTCTAGGTGACACGTGTAAAACGTAAATATTTATTAATTAAGATAAATTATAGAAGTCTCACAGAGACGAAACTATTTATATGGGAACGTGTATGGAAGTCTTTATTGGGTGGACACTATTCATTATACTTATTTATCATATTAAAAAAAAATTATATTAAAAAATGATAATAGATAATCTAAATCGATAATAGTGAATAATGGTAAAAGACAATCTATTACGTTCCCTCTTCTGCGCTTAATGACTACGCCCATAAATCCACCTGACTTTTCTCTTTACCCCATTACTCACGCCTTTCTTTGGTCTTTTTTATTTAGTATTTTTAACATTACTAAAGATGATGCGTTTAACATTACTAAAGATAGCGTTCTAATCGTTATCGTAAACATACTTTTTTTAACATAATTTAAAATGACCTTTCACAAAGTTACGCAAGAAAATTCGAAAAAAGTGTAGCGTCTAATCATATTATCTTAAAAATATTTATAACCTAATGACGCACTAGGACTAGGACAATCTATCAGGGTCATTAACGATCTGTGGACGGCCTGCTTGTTAAAAAAAATAATCACATACATAAAAAACAAACATTTTTATTATATAACCGTCAATCGCTGATAATATATAATTATTATTATACAGGGTTATTTGGAAAACATTAATAACATCGCAGGAAAATACTCCTACCTTGATTATGAATCGAAAATGTTCAAGCTATTATGACCTAATATCAATAGTTAAGGAGATATGCGACATCAATATTTCCATTTTTTTTCCAATATTTCTGACTTATTTTTTGTGAAACGTTGGACTATCATTAAAGTAACTATATCGAGTATGAAAAATTCATTCCCTTTAATACAAGTCAAATAAAAAAAAAACCTTCGAATTCCAATTGGAAAACATTCCAATTGGAATTTTTTCAGGGTTTTAATCATTTTATTTAACTTGTATTGAAACGAATGAATTTTTCGTAATTACTGTAATGATATATTTTACAAAAAGAAGTCAGAAATATTGAATATTTGATGTCGCAATCTCCATAACTATTGATATCAGATCATGATAGCTTGAACATTTTCGACTCATAATCAAGGCAAGAGTATAGTCCTGCGAGGTTATTAATGTTTTACAAATAACCCTGTTTAAATATTGTTGGCGCACGGCATTGTTCCTTGACCTGACTTCCTATAAATCCCATCCCAATATATCATTCCTATAAAATTCCTTACTTACCTAAAATGCAAGACGTACGCCTACCTAATTAATACCTACAAGCCGCGCAACACGCCCGCTGTACGGGTCAGTTCAAAACCAGGAGTCTCGCCATGCGAAACGATCCTTGATCGCTTCAAGTTCAAGGAAAGTAAAAAGTAACCCACAAAAACCAAGTTTTTATTATACCCCCTTTCTTTGTAAGATATAACATAAATTAATGACGAATTAAAACATATAACATAACACTAAACTTACAGTAATTTAATATATTTCTAAAATGTCAGATGTTTTGAGCTTTGATAAGACACTTCATGCTTTGAAGATTAAATTCTAAAAACATTTGTCAGTCAATTTAGATTTTCGAAATTCGTAGTGTAGCACCTATTATGTATACTGACGGAGTAATTCAAATTTAGAAAATATTCCGCGACGTTATCGGGCCGCCGTTGCTAATCAAACTTTTCTAATGATTCCAATTTGAAAAAAACCAATAAAATTTCTAAAAATCAAAAATTGTACTAAAATTATTAATTTTTTAAAATTTGATAGATCTTCTTGATCGTCGCCACAAGTCTACTTGCCAAGTTTCAGCTCGATTGTATCACGGGAAAAGGGTCAAAAATCGATCCAAAGTTGTTTTTGACGGCAAGCCGGCAATCAAGCAAGCAGACGCCACGAGTTAATATAAAGGGAGTAAAAATAAATACCGTGTATCTACAAAACCGCGAAACGACGCAGAGGCACAAACAAAATTAACTAAACGGAACTGGGAGACGTTCCTCCAAAAAAGTGAACCAGCCCGGTAATCGGCGAACGAGAAGATGAGGGAAGTGAGGAGTCCATGCTTTTTCCCCTTGCATCCTAAATCAAATTCCTTCTTGTGTTCCGCCATCGCCACGTGCCGTGCACGTGTGCACACAAATATCAATCTACACATGTATTTGCTCTTAAATTAAAAATAATATCTAAACGTACAAAAATATTTGGCTTAATAAACAGGCATCGCCATCGTTAAGGTCTGACTTTTCTACCAAATTCAGCTACTCAAGCACATTTAGGTTATAATAAAATCAATTTGGGCTCGAACCTTTTTTAAATGGCTGGAAAATATTAACCCTTATGATAAAGGTACATATTATTGTTATATTTATAAGAAAACCACTTTATTTTATTGCGTATTTACTATACCAATCCGTAACGAGGTCTTAGAACTCTTGTACTTTCTACAAGTACCTACCTATAAGGCAGCGAATTTTCAAATTTCAGTAAATGGTTGAAAAAAAATACGTGTAGCTACTTAGATTATGATCAGCTGGCGACACTGCACCAAAATAGTACTTAATACTAGTAGTAACCCGTCAAAAATAATGGAAAATTGGATGGCATCTTTGCTAAACCCTAGTATGTATTTATAGTATCTTTTTGATGGTCTACGGAGAGGCGGCCGTAGCCACATGCGTTAATCGGCCGGTTCGGGTTTGGTGGCCCGGGGTTCAAGCTCCATCTCTGGCCGTTTTTTTAGCCGTGAATTCGAACGAAGTTACGGACGATACAAGAAGTCATGAAACAGACAGGTAGACGAACGGACAACTGAACAACAAGTTTGTTATGTTTGATTTTATGTTTGATTTTCACTAGGGGCGTGCAGTGACAACAAGAAACATGACTTTTATTTAAGCGTACATATATTTGTGAAAAAATCTAAATTAAATATATATCTGGTAAAATATTATTATGATTTATAAAAATCTGAATAATATGTTAATTGTTGTGACAGAAATATTGCGAGAAAAATCACTTATTTCGGTTTTTTATCAAAAAATATGCTTTGGAAAAGTCATGCTTCTTGTTCTCACTGCACGCCCCTGATAAGCAGTAAGCAAAAAAAGCAACTTGTCGTTGCAGTTTTTTTATCACCCTCTCACTAAGGAAATTGAAGTATCTGAAACCAGTTTAAATAAATTCAAGTAGTTATATAAACATGCACAAGATTATTAAAAATTTTACTTAAAGAAATCTGAGATTAATAAATGTGCTAGAATTTGAAGAAAGCCATTAAATAATATAATTAAAATATTGTTAGAATATGAAAACTTTTTTAATACATATTCCGTTTACTTGAAAATTATAATTTTTCGAAGAATGGTTATTCCGAGATTTCTCGGCAGATGACGCCAAAAACTGGCAAGAAGCTATTTACAGTTTTGACAGAGATTTAACGGGTGTAAAATGCGACGAAAATTTCCCATTTTGCTTAGATTATAAATTGAAATAGTAATAAGTAGATTTGTACGTATTTATTTAAAAGTATTTGCAACTAAAACAAAGGTGGATTCTCAGTTATCCTTCCATCTGATCATTATGATCATGATTTTATAAAAATAAACCTACTAATCAGAGTTTTCTTCAGGACTTTAGAATAGTCTCAAATCAAAGAACTGAAACGGTATTGTATTAATGTAGTAGGTTAAACTCAATGTGAATAACAAATATACTCGAAAGTATATTAATGTAACAGGTTACTGAAGGAGTTGATGTGTTTTTAGAATGAAAATAATCTGAACATTTTAAAATATTTTTATTCGTTGATAGAGTAGTTGTGAGTGACGTAAGCGTTTCCGTCAGGTATTTTTGTTAGGATTGAAATTTCGCTTAAGTCAAAAAATCTAGATAGTGTCAACGAGGATTCTTTCACAGAGAAAGGCCCCATTTTCTCTGTTGTCGAGAAATGATGCGTATTTTGATAAACGTGCAAATGGTAAAAGATAATTTTTATCCCTTTCTAGGGACTCCTACTACGTAGGTACATGATTTAATTATAATTAAGTAGACTAAAATAGTTTGAAATAATTCAACAAAATTTTTTTAATTTAAAAAAATTCCAGACAATACACGGGCCACGAAGGACCGCTCTCATGTCAATCAAAAAATAAAAAACTTTTATTATTCAAAAATGCGATCAGATTGTGAACTTCAAATCTTACATGCAAACAATCAACTTACTTTAAAACCGGCCAAAGTAGAAAACATAAAAGACTTGGTGAAATTTATATCTCACAAAAAAGTTTTTGGAAAAGGTAAGATAGGAACTTTTACTTCAAATACTGAGGTAGTACTTGATCAAAAAATAAAATATTTTCTCCGTATTTTTCGCATAGACTCCATTACATGAAAAATTCTATTCCCATTAAATTCACAAACCAAAAATCTTTAAACATTCAATTCAACAAAAGTATAAAAATCATAAATTAACGGGCTTCGCTTCAATATTTCCAAGATGTGTTCTGCGAAAGCTTATCATTTTTTTTAAAAATAATATATTATGTTAAGTCCGAATTCAAGTATTCTTTGTATAAAAATGGTACTTATTTCTAAAATATGTAGCAGCCTGAAAATATTTAAGGAACACATAATACAATAATTACGCACATAATCATCCGTATTCTGAAAATAACAATGTCTGGATCTTTAAGATCTTTATCCCAACACTTAATAGACGATAATAAAAATTAAAAATAAGATTTTGAAATTCTACGGCTCAAATACACTGTATTAAAAGATGATATAAGAAAGATTGTTTCTTACAATCGTATTTATTTCTTCATCCACAGCGTCCAGATGAAATATCATGGCTAAACTTGTCATGACCACGTTCGGCGTTGCCGCGTATTCAAATCTTCCCATCTTGACATTTGACAGATAACAATTTACATCTTTCTCCCTCCCTCATAGAAACAAATACCGACGTAAAGCTGTCTCGTTTATTTTTAATTTTTATTATCGTCTATTAAGTGTTGGGATAAAGATCTTAAAGATCCATCCAGACATATCTGTCAAAAAATGTTAAGGTGGGAAGATTTGAATACGCGGTAACGCCGAACGCGGTCATTACAAGTTTAGCCACGATATTTTATCTGGACACTGTGGATGAAGAAATTAATACGATTGTTAGAAACAATCTTTCTTATATCATCTTTTAATACAGTGTATTTGAGCCGTAGAATTACAAAATCCGCTCTGGACATTTTTAATTTTTATTATCGTCTATTAAGTGTTGGGATAAAGATCTTAAAGATCCAGACATTGTTATTTTCAGAATCGGGCCGAATACCTGCTTAAATTTATTCCGGCTTATTTCGGAGTTGCCGGGGGAAAATTTCTCAATTAATTGCGCGTGTCGTGATTCGTCTTAGAAGCTCGTTTAGGGTCGTTTAGGAACAAGAAACATGATAAGAATATTATATAATATTTTACTTTAACACAAACTTAATAGAATCATTCGTTGGAGTGGTACAATCAAAGAATGGCTACTTCCCTTAAAAACGGTTGTAAAAAGAATACGAGACATTATTTTTCGACACAAGAATATTTCCGTGTAATAACTGGTGTAAAAATATTTATGAAAGCGTAAAGCAACTTGTTTCTTCTTTCTATTTTCTTAGCAATATTTTCAGTCAGAGTTTGAATGTATACATTGAAAATCTGGATTGCATCTAGCGAACAATATGCAAAATAAACATATAACATGGGCTCTATATAAATATCTAAAGCCAGCACTATCACAGAGCAGCAAATGACAACAAAACCTCTAAGAGAATATAAAGTATGTAAAAGGATACTAACTTGCCATTACAAAAGCTCCCCGTAGTGTGTGTAAGACATATGAAAGTGAACAAATAATAGTATATTTTTTATTTATTAAAACTCTGATGCATACAACGCATGAATATAATATATGCTTTATAAAAAATAAAAGTTGGAAAATATCTGCTTCATACATCTATTATTAGATAACAATTTTGTATTATATAAAATCAACTGTTTTTATTATCCACATTTTATGTTTATATTCTCAATTAGTTGATTAATTTTATGATTATATAGGATTTTGTTTTATATCTTTATTATTTTATTCTCACTAAATTGTCAGCTGCTTATCTCGGCACAGGTTCTTCCTAGTGAGATGAGCAGCTCCATTTCTTATATCATGTATCAAGATGAAGATAAATAAATAAACAATTATATCTATAACATTCCTTGAACGTCGTAATGGTGATAATGATCTACTCCCACGAAGACATGGAAAGATGGTAAGTTATTTAGTTTATTATTAAACTAGGTATAACTCATCAAAAATTAAGGTACTTTTACATGTTGGTTCCTAAAGAATAAGTATTTACTTATCTAAAGTCAACACACCCATGAAATAGTAATAACGACTTTTATCAAAATATTTGAACTTATTTTATACATTTCCCCTGTCGACAGTTAAATGTACTATTCAAAACCCTGGTGACTGGGCGGAATACGAAATGGTTTGCGTCATCGCTAAGTCTTATATGTACTGTATTTTTGACGGGTAATACAGGCTCAGCGATAGCAACATCGCTATCGTTGCCGCCTTCGGGTTTGTTGGCGCGGGGTTCAAACCCGATCTCCGGCGGTTTAATTTCGTTTTTTAGCCGTGATTTGAACGAAATACGGACGTTACACAAAGTTATGGGGACAGACAGACAAACGGACGGATGGAGAAACAACGAAATCTTTGATAAACGAGACGGCGAATTGATGTTTTTGAAATGAGGCGGGAAGTCACGAAGATCAAGATCTTCAGTCATGAGGGACTGACAATGATGGATTAAATAAATAAATATTGACCTTTTACCTGTGATTTTCATACAGACACATAAAGCACTATATATTTTTAAATTTATATTTATGTACACATTCGAAATTCTGAATCTCAATATCAGGGTTTTTTGGTGATGCGTTTCGTTTCAGAAAATGACTTTATTGTATTTGACTTTTATGTGTAACGAAATGGTGAACCTATTGCATTTTGACAACAATACGGTCGAATTCTCTCGACCGTTTCATAACATTCTGGGACGCACTGTGAAGCAATTCGGAATCGTCTAGAATGCTCCACAAGTCTCTTGATAAATCTCAAATGCATGCAATATAAGGGCGTCACGCAACGCGGGATCAGCCATTCGTAACGGTTGCAGAGTGTATTCCAGCGATAATAAATTAAGGAGTTAAATGCCGGGGCAAGAAGACTTTCTAAGTGCGAACATTGAATGGAGTTCACTAGAAATTGATCAAAGCAATAAAAACAGCGTGAAGTAGTGCGAATTAACAAATGGCGCCGTAATAAGTGTATGAGATATTCTGGAAAAATTTAATAATAATTAAGGAATATACTCCGATTTAACTCATTTCCAGTGAGTTTTTGGTAACAAATTTAACTTTAAATGGTTTTAATATTTTCATTTGCCTCCCACAGGAAAGTCCTGTAATAGTATTTTTGTGATTTGTTTCACCTCAGTGATTGGTCCTCATGACCTGTTGAAAGGTTTAAAAAACAATCATATATTAATGTGACAACCAATGGCGTGATATATGAGTTTTGAGACAAAGAAGGAAGTAAAAAGTCAAACTACTGACGTCATAATTTTAAAGAGGAAGAAAAGGAGAAACTGTTTGAATTGCTGCCCTGGCATTAATATCCGGCAGCCTTTACCGCCCCCTATACGCCTACAGGATGGGCGGGAAGAATGGGAGTGTAGAATAAAAGGAACGAATTGTCAGGGTTGATGGTAATCTGTCTTTGTAGGCTGGCAGCTCGCTACATTGGGTGGACACTTAATTTGCCAAGATAGCGATGGCAAACTCTCGCATAAAATAAATTGAGCGATTCTCTAAAAATTTTCATTAACATAAAATAATTATCGCCATTTTAATATTGTAACGTGATAATAGAATTCGGAAAAATTTACACATGATTGGAGTCCCTCGTGTTGTATAAAACAATAAAACAAAACTGTCGAAACCTCTAGGACCTTCCACTACATTCTGGAACACACTACCACACTCTTGAATGAGCTACAACAATTGAAAAACATCTAGAACAATCAGGAAACGATGGAAACAAACTAAAAATGTCTGTAATGTTCGAAAGTACAACAGTTTTGCTATAAAAGCGAAGCCGTGTCGCGGCCATAGTTTAGTTTTATTTTGACGTTTCTTTTTCGTTTCGTGCGAGATTAGCAACAAGCCGTAACGATCAGTGTTAGCAATGCGTGTGTGATAACAGCGACGGCAGATTAATAAAGCGAAATACTTACGTGTGATATTTAAACAGAAATTTCTAGAAAGTGTTACCCAGCGATAATAAAGAATTTATAGACGAGTGATAAATTACAAAATAGTGTGATTTATATAATAGTGTATTCATTATTAATTTACAGTGTTTTATTTTGTCTCCCGCAGCCACGCCACGTGACAAAATATTAATTTTCGCGCACGAATTCCGAACACAATATTTATTTCTATCCCTAATAACACCAATTTGGAATGTCTGTCCGTAACTGTAACTAGAATTTAATGACTGATCTCGTTTCGTTTTCAATATTTGTATGATTTCAAATAGCATATATACAAGTTTACATTTTAGATTTCCCAATGCACATTTTTATTTTGAATAATTAGTATATAAATAAGTAATAATTAATAATTACTTAATGAAATTAAAAACTTAGTTAAAATTAAAAAATAAGAAGTCCGTCTTTGTTGACGGGTTATAGCTGTTATGTATTTAACTCATACACTCACACACTCACCACTAAAATATAAATATATAATGACATGAACGAACGTAAAGTTCTTGGTAGGTACTAAGTTTGTTTCCATAGCTTTTTAAAAAAAAATACCATGATCTTGAAAATGTTGAAACAATGTGTTGCGCTTGTGATGATCCTGATAGATAGTAGGGCACCGGGTCTTGAAACATTTAATAATAATTTAGTATAGCTCCTCGTCAAAAGGTGTGGCTTTGTTAAATGTAGAAATCCAATCTATCTCTTGGTCCGGCACCAGAGTGATGTATGAGGGGGTGGTCCAAACGTATAAGGCGAAGAATAATATAATATAAATCTCAATATTAAATAAAACATTTTTCTTATATGCGAGCGCGCGACGCTCTGCATAACGACTGCAAATTGCGTTGTAACTACATAATGATCGTGAGAAAAATTATATTCTTCTATGAAATATTAACAATAATGTATTCTATACAGAAATACTTTATACGGTAAATTAACTAAAAATATGAATTATTAACTAACATAATTATTGTGTGAAAATTGCGCTTTTGAATGCAATATTAACTAAAAATATTAACTAACATCTTGGGCTCGCAGACGAAATCGATAATACCTAATGCCCTTTGCATTTACTAAGTATATTACCTAAATAGCCACAGCTATACCATCCTGTCCGTCAGGAACGAAACATAAAACACAGTTATATTCCTAAAAGTGCTACCTCTTACGCGACAAAAATACCTATTGCAGTCGGGCTATGAATATGAACTATTTCCGCCTCATAATGGCGCCTGGAACCAATACTAAAAACCTCACTAGAAATAATAAATGCGACTAAATCTCGATAAATACAATATATACTATTCGTAATACGTCGTTGAATTGGCACATGATTCGTCTAATGGATGAAGGACCCCGTTGTGTATCGTAATAACTTCAAATTCTTTTATAGGAGCAGTGTGGAAACAATTGCATAATATTACGTAATAAAAACATCTAACGAACCTAATAATCTATACATTTATGTTACAATAAAATACGTTCACCAGAAGAATTCGTGTATTAGAAATAAAACATTTCCGTTTTGGGACAAACCAGTAGAATTGTTCGAACGTTGCAAAGGGAAAAATTCACACATATTAAATAACACTGAAATTAATAATTATAAACACTTTGTATTAGCAAATTCTTACCTTGAATGGTTTCGTCTAGACGTGTATGAACCTGTTCATATTAATTCCTGGGAAAATAATACATATATTTGCTATTTACGAAATACGACATTTTTGAAGCGAAACTTCTTTATAAATAAGTAGATAAGGTCTCGGGGATGGTTTGTTCGAAAGGATTCTACAACAGCCCGTGAGTTTATATGAAATAATAGTTTCTTTGAATGCTAAATTTTGGTTTTTTAAACCCTCAGCATCTCTGCTGAGAGGGGTAGAGGCTCCGCGCCCGCCTAAACCCGGTGGCCGACTTCCTAAGTGACTAAACGGCCCCCCTTGTTCCTCCGGAACTTACTGCATCCCGAGACTCTATCTCTTCTTTACGAGATGTGATCCTGTGACGCCCCTCTTTTAGGCTTATAATTGAGAAGGCCGTACTCTTTTGGTACGAGTTTCTGATGATGTGTGTTGTCTTGAGGCGCCTTTCTTTTAGGCCGGTGTTTGAAGAATCATGTACTCTTTTGGTACGAATTGATGACGACATTAGCCTCCTTTGCGGGCATAGTCAGCGATGTTACAAATTATTGTGCAATCTCATTATGCCTTTTCAGAGCGGCGTCCCACGATTCTGCATCTTGCAACATTTACTTTGGACAAATGTTAGAGTGTTAGTAACATATTTATAATATCCCAGCTATTCCATATGAGTGAATGATTTTTATATTTATTCTGGCCCTGTCTTTCTTACAGAGGACGAAATAGAAGTTAACGTTTTCTATCAAGGTTTTACAGCATTCAAGCATGGAAATCCTTCCAAAGACAAAGGGAACCTTTTTGTTGGTTTAAGTAGTTTGCGCCAGATGAGGTTAGGTGGTCGGTTTATTGACGACCCCGAGCAACAAGGAGGACCCCGCCTTTAAGGGGCCCTGCAGGGGCTTGTGCGGGTTCCACGCCCAAGTGCCGGCAATCATCCACCCCTCAGCCAGCTAGGCTAACACAAACCAGATATCCCCAATCTTTAGTTAGATCTCCCCATTCTGTCCTTTACTCGTCATTCTGAAGCTACTTGTTAAGCCAGATGTACCGAGGTACTCAAATCATAAAGACTTGGCTGAAGACTGGATTGCGCAATACTTATGCAACACAATTATTATAAGGCTACTAAGCATTTCTTATAGAATTACGTGTATTCAATTATTAGTAAAAATAGTTTGAAAATCCCCATACTTTAAAATATATTCGTTCGGAAGAATTTCTCGTACGATTTGGATTGATATCTGGTTATGCAATACATAACGCGTCGACAATATTATGAATCTATTACGCACTGCTTATAGAGCTCCGTAAAATCAATTGTTAATACAAATGGTATGAAAATCCCCAAGCATCAAAATATATTCGTTTGGGAGATATTCCCGTACGAATTGAGCCAAGATCACACAAGAAATCGTGATATTAATTATACATTATTGCTCCGATTTTAAATCTTCCCAAAATAAATACATTTCAATAGTGAAAATAATTAATCGATAGATAATATAAATGTGTTCCTTAGCTGTTACACAGTGGCGGTATGATCCTCTCTGCTACTGATGAATGGTAGATTCCTCCATACGTCCGGGCAGCAACTCCGTCCGCAAATGCTGTTCTGGAACTCAGGGCTCCGTCGGTAGTCTGTTGGGCAGCGCTCCCGCTCGCAAGTCTGGTCTCGAACTGAAGGGCTGAGTATATCGTGTTCGCTCCTTTTATAGTAACGATTGCACCATATCTCTGAAATCCACGCTAGTGCAGTGACTCATCCTATGCGCGATGACCTCACCGCCGGCGCTCGCCATTGGCCGGATTCAGCCATCAGGACGGTCGCCTCCGGCTCAACCCGTCGAAAGGTAACGCGTGCCTGTGATTGGTCCGTTCGTTAAAATAAGAGTAAAGCACTCGCTACACGCGAGACTTGCTGTTCCTATTCATAAATAATAAAGGCTCGTTCGCACCTACTCACAAGGTCGAGTCTATTAGGATTGGCAAACAATATTAATTTAACACAGAATTATATCTATGGTATAATAAAGATCTAAGAAATATTACTTGTATAGCTGAATATTCAATATTTTGTTAGCCTCTTGTAATACATAGAATCTTAAGAAGAAATATATCAGGCTTTTACTTTTAAACGATTCAAACCAGAAGAAATATATTTTTGATGTCCATACTTGGCTTTTTTTGAATATTATTATTTTAAGATTTTCTAAATTTATTAAATCTATCTCTATGTCGACCATCACAGCTTCCCCCTTATTTAGAGAGAGGAATGATCTATCAGACCAAGCCTATCTGCTAAATAACCCAATAGGATAGTATATTTCGTGATACTTATCAAGAGTTTCTAAAATTCCTTTTAAAATAAATCGTTGTTCTTTCCTTTCCCCGCGTACTATATTTCTATTAGGGTAGAATTCCTTTTCAATGGAATCCTTTTTTGCGTATTTAAAGCTACTGTAAACCATCTGCCTGTCATTCAAATGAAAAGTGTACAACTAATATAAATATAAGATTTGAAAGCAAAAGGGACTGTATCTAATTTATTCAATTGACTGAAAAGGTTCGATTCTTCATAATCGATTGAACGCCTCAGTAATCTCATCATTGTGTCTGCTAACCACTCAAGCTCCATCCTGTTATCAACACTTAAAAGGAATGCCCCTTCCCCCACTTTGTTATCCTCCTTGCTTCCCTTACAATGGTACACTCCTAGTGTTCACCACCTCGCAACTCTGTACTACTTTCCCCAGCATATACCCCCCTTCCCCCAGAATATACTCCCACTAACACTCCCCACATCCCCTTCAAGCTATACAAACCAACTCAACCGAGTAAATATTAACTGTATATTTCTCCTATGAAATGCGAGCTACGATAAATCTGAAGTTCCAGAATTATGTTAACCTACGAATTAATGTACAACCTATTCATATAAACTTAACAATCAGCTTCCTAATATATAGAGCAAACCCTTCGATCTCAATATCTCCTGTACACGAGTAAACATGATGACGATGATACTTGCTATCCACTCTAAAAAGAAAAAGTGCAGTCCGCCTCCAAATTTTCTAATGACTAGTCGCAAATGAACAAGTCCCTTCAATAACCGTTGGACGTCGTTTCAACTAACTGTCCAGCTAACCCTCAAAAGAGATGCCCAAAGACGATGCATATTTGTTAAAGAAGTAGAGCTTCAACCATAACCCAGTTGTCAAGAAGGTTTCCAATAACTATTCCTTGCTATCCTACCATGGTGTACCCCGACAAGTGTTCACCATCTTGTAATACAATTCTTATTCCCCCTTCCCCCAAACTATACAACCTCTTCTATCTGAAACTCGTATAGTCCTGTTTTAGCCGAGTGAATGGTCAACCGCATATTCCTACTATGATTGCAAACCGCGACAAAATGAACTCTAGTACCCCACCTGTGTTATGAACCTTATGCATATGCGCAGAACGTTTCCTATTATGTAGAATCAACCAATTGTCCTCAATATTCCACGTATACTGTAATGACTGCCATAATTTATTGTTGGTGTAATATGATGAAGAAGAAGAAGAAGAAGAAGAAGCCGCAAAAGTATTGGATGACAATAGAAGAAGAAGAAAATGAATCCATTGAAAGGCATAAGATAAAGAAGAAAAGTCACAACCGAGTGTAGTAATAGATAAAGACGAAGAAGAAGAAGTCGAAAGTTATAAAATTAGAAGAAGACGCGAATGTAGTAGTAGGTAAAGGACAAAAGAAGATGAAGAAAAGACGTAGAAAAACATTCGAAAATTATAAGATAAACGGAAGAAGAAGTCATGAATGTAGTTATAGGAAAAGAAGAAGAAGATGAAGAGAAGACGAAGTAAAACAGTTGATAAGTATAAGATAAACGGAAGAAGACGAAATGAATGTAGTTATAGAAAAAAAGAAGAAGAAGAAAGTGGGGAAGCGAATAGTAAAGAAGAAATAAGAGAATAGGAAAAAGAAGAAGAAGAAAGAAGAGAGAAGAAAGAAGAAGAAAAGAAGAAGAAGAAGAAAAGAATGTAGTAAAAGGAAAAGAAGAAGAAGAAGAAAAGGTAAAGAAGAAGAGAAGACGAAGAAAAGACGTAGAAAAACAGTCGAAAAGTATAAGATAAATGGAAGAAGACGAAATGAATGTAGTAATAGAAAAAGAAGAAGAAGAAGAAAGTAGAGAAGCAGTCGAAAGATATACCATAAGACGAAAAAGTAGTTGCAAAGTATTGTAATAATTGCTATTTATAGAAGAGAAGGTATTTGAAAAGTAAAGCATAAACGGTACGTATTCAAAGAAGAAGAAGACTAGAGTGAACATAACCAATAAAAAAAAACCTTCATACCGAAGAAGAAGAAGACGCTGTTGAAGTCAATATAACTAAAAGGGGGAAAGATAATATATATATACATATACACACATACATACATATATATACATACATATACATACACATACATATATAACCGATAGCATATACGAATAAGAAGAAGACGAAGAAGAAGAAGAGGAAGAAAAGGGTAGGAACAACCTCTTCGATAAATGTAGAACGCAAAAGTATATATAACTATTATCCGTCTCAATTAACTTTCCAGCCAACCCTCAAGAGTGATATCTAAAGACGACGCATGTTTGTAGAAGAAGTGCATCCAGATGTCAAGAAAAGTTTCCCATAACTATTCCTTACTAACCTGTCTTCCCCCAAATTGTTAAGCGTTTGTCAAATAATCAGGCGCAAATCCTCCGTATAACTGTAATATTGTTCCTCCCAAAACTTATTGAAAACCTAAAACAACTTCTACTTATATGTATCATCCCCATACTTCCCACCGCTGATGAAAGAATCTCAAGTATATTCAACATTATAAAATTTTAAAGTTTTCCTTTAACAACGCGAACATGTTTAACGAAGTACACTGTTACAAATCAGAAGAGGTAAACCCTAATATCTGTACTATTATGCTACTAGCTGTAGTAGCCATCACCAACACTGATATCCACAGAAGATGTATGTGTGTAACTGAATCAAGAATTCCTAACGTATAATTCGGTTTGCTATACGACTGGAATCTATTCAAGATCCAAACGACTAATCTTCCTACCCTAATCTAAAAGTAATGGTCACGACGACGCATGAAGGTGAATGAAGCTAATGATTTCGTTATGCTACTACTATTTAATCTACAAAAAATCTATTTTCAATTTTTTTTTTTTTTCAAAATGTTCCAGAAGAATTCAAAAGCTCTCCTGAAAAATTGCCTTTTTATTTTATTTTATCACTATTCAACAGGATTTCTACATACACCCAATGTATAGTAAAAACAATAAATGCTTAATCAATCATAGCGTTACGACTTCTCAAAACTTGAAACTCACATATCGTTAATTCCGGATTTACTTTTGTATTATTTCCAAGAAGATTGCGCCCAAAACCAAAACAACCCCAATATAGATACGTACGAAATTTGAAGTAGTGAGATGTAAACATTTAACAATTATCAACCCTGTATGTGAACCTTATGATCATTAAAGAAGCCAACTGTCCGTCTACCATATCTCATCTCTGTAGTCAAATAAGCTGATGTTTATTTCTATTCTGCCTATAAATACGCTATATCAACGTATATTATAATATAATACTTATTAATGTAGATAAAACAATTTCAATAACGTTGCAATGAAGCGAAACAAAGGAATATATATAAAAAAAACAAGTCCAATTTTAATTATTTGTTACTAAGAGAATATATATATTGCGCTCTCTATTACCGCTTCCTATAGAAAAATACTAGCGAAGGCTCAAAACTTTCTCTGATTTCCGCTAGATGGCGGTAGTATGACCATTTTAATTCATATGCCAGGCCGTCTTGTAAATAAAAATGGAAGCAATTTTATTCTTGTAATTCAAATCAAAATAATTTTAGATCAAAACAAGAAACTCAAATAATTATTTCGTGCAACAATACGCGTCTGTGTTTATATTACGAACAAGTCTATCAATCCTGCATACAACAAAGAAATTATAATTAGTTTGAATAACCAGAACCGTATATAACTGTGTATAACAATTAAGAACACATTTAGATAATTAGAATAATTAAGAACCATAATAAATCAATGAAGGAAATTATTATTTTTTTTCAATTAATTCAGCAACATTGTAGATTGACATTTTATTTTTTTAGGACAATTTTTAATATAACACCTTGACAATAAAAAGGTATCTCCGAAACATGCACGTGAAAGTTATCAAATAATATAAGTAGATTTGTAAGAATACTATAATCAATAAATTTTTTGTGTAATTATTATCTGTAAAAATTTAGCTGAATTTAAAGATCTTTTTTTTTTTCAAATATAGAAACCCTTTTTAATATCCATAAGACAAATATATAACAAGTGTGGATTTATTTAATTTACATTAACCTTGATTTAATTAAAATTAATTTATATTAATTTTTAATTATGAAACCAGACGGATAATTATTAAAATATTTTTTGCATTTGTATCATAAAAGTACATAACCGAAAGAGAAAAGTAAATATTATAAAACATCGGATTTATAATTTTTTTTATAAAATAAAATATACATCAAATGTTC